>OLMO02000301.1:4635538-4655427 GCA_900291935.2 Cassiopea xamachana
AAGCACATTTCCGAAAGGACATACAGCAGGTAGAATGGGAAACTATCCTCAGTCCGTATTGTGATAATACCACGGATATGGCGACCATATTTCAGGAGATATTCGAATCAATCTTGGATATCCATGCATCATTAAGACGTAAAAGGGTTCGAAGTGATTTCGCTCCATGCAAGCGGAAAACTCTCCCGAAATATGGTCGGTTTACAAAAGGAAATGTAATCAAGTAACAAAAAGGATACGTATATCTATTAGGGATTATTGCAATGGGTTAATCGAAGAAAATATAAGAGACCCTAAGAAAATGTGGCCTACAATGAATAAAGTACTCGACAAAAATGTTGAGACAGTTTCACACTCCAGCTTAGAAGTAGAGGGTAAATATCTAACACGTGAGCGGGATGTAGTGGAGGCAATGAATCGCCACTTTGCTTTAGTTGGTCCTAAGCTAGCAGAGAAGATCACTTCAAAGCCAGATGATGATTGTCTCGCTACATTACACCCGAGTCAAACGTAATGACATTCAAAACTATAAATGAAACTCATATGCATAATGCTATTAAAAATTTGAAGAATGGAAAAGCGGCGGGTCCAGATAAGATCCCAACAACTATCATGTCTGTACCTACGTGGAACGGTTCCTTGCAGAACCGTTCCAAAGTTCCCGCGTAAACGCAGCCTGATTCTGTCCTTGATTTAGTTGTTTTGAATTACTTATTTTTTTAAGTCATCGGCGAAGTTCAGCGATCACATGTGTGGAATTATGTCTGGTTAAATTCGATTGTTTACCGTCTGGTCCGTTGTTTGTCCTTGATCTTAACTTCAAAGGGCTTCTATTCCCGAAGGTCTATTTAAGAGTTGTTTGCGTAGTTACGATTCAGAACGTATTCAGGCTCTAGGAGTCCGGATTTTACGGTACAGTTACGAAGCACGGAAGAGAAAGTTTGTGCATTTCCTCCATTGTAGACAGACTGCATTTTTCACGCAGAAACATGGACAAGACTGAAGCTCTGAGAAGTTCGAATATTGCTATGGACGATTTCTCGATGCCACTGATAAGGAAGAAAAAATTTGAACGATACTGCAAGAAACGCAGAATCCGGAGGCAACTGTTAAATATTGCAGCACCTTCCGTAATAGTTATGCTATTATTGCTGGTATTAGCTCTAGCATTTCACTTTAGAAGATCGGAGCACAACACCGTGTATTATCCAATGGCAGAGACTGAATGCGGACCTGTGCAGGGTGTTGTTGAGAACATAGGAAATTCATCCGGGTTCGTTTTCAAGGGTATTCCATTTGCAATGCCACCAGTAGGGAGTCGCAGGTGGAAACCACCGGAAAGCATGAAGCCGGACTTTTGCTGGAAGGGCATATTGAAAGCTGATACATTCCGCGCTCCGTGTTGCCAGTTCAATCAAGAAAAAGAAATAGGCAGCGAAGATTGCCTATATATTGATATATGGACACCAAAAGTCAAGACCGAGCAAAAGCTTCCCGTTATGGTTTTGATTCCGGGTGTGGACTTGAAAATTGACTCATCTCACATGCCCAATTATGTTCCCAACATTGAATTTGTCAAAAGCTTGAATATAGTCGCAGTAAGAATAAACTATAGGCGAAATGTCTTCGGGTTCCTTGCTCTTGATGTCCTGTCTAAGTATTCCAATTCAAACACATCGGGAAATTATGGAATGATGGACCAGATGATGGCTTTAGGGTGGATTCAGCGTAACATTCACGTTTTTGGAGGTGACCCTTCTAAAGTTACAGTCGTAGGGCATGGCTCAGGTGCGACATCAGTTTTTGGACTGCTGGCATCAAAAAAAGCTGGCGGGTTGTTTTCCCAGGCAATGGCCATGAGCGGTATAGCGGTGCTCAGCAAAACGGTTAAAGCGGCTTCCAAAGACAATGAGATATTTCTAAAGAGGAGCAAATGCAAGAAGAATAATGATGAAGAAACATTGCAGTGTTTATATAAACTTAATGCTTCAGAAATCCTTCACTCAGTGCCTTGGCTCATGTACCCAAACTGGGGAATGACAGAGTTAAACGATTTACCACAAAAGGGCCTCTTTAGCGCTGCCTTGAGCGTTGTTGACGGAGAGATTTTGACGATTGCACCTGAAGAACTTAAAACGACCCTGGCGATGCCTCATAATGTCACGCTCATGATTGGCACAACAGCACAAGAGATAGCATTTAAACCTGCGCATAATTTCACCGGGAAATCTTTTGGAGAGCTCAAGAAATTTGTTGAAGAAAGACTAGAGCCGCTCTCTGTTGACCTTCCAAAACGTGCTATCAATCTATACAAAACATTGCTAAATTCAAATGACCCTCAGCTTATATACACAACGATGGCTACTGATATAAAAGCGACATGTCCTATCGATGGCATCAGTTTAAACTTTTCAACTGTTGATAATTTGAATGTCTATCGATACACAATAAAAAACAGGCCTGGAAGACCCGCGCGTTTTGCTGCAAAACCAACGGCATATTCAGCTCACTTTTGGGACTTAAGTGCTCTGTTTGGTTTCAGCGGCATGCCATTAGGATACAATCCTACGAAGATGGATCTACAGTTCAGAGACACAATACGAAAGGTGTTTTTGCAGTTTTTCAAAACAGGAAAGCCAGGTGTAACCGAGTGGAGTACATACCCTTCGCGCGTAGGGATTTTCGGAGACGAGCGCTTGACTGTCGAAGGCAATATTCATAGAGCAATATGCGAACTGTGGAATGAAAATAACATTTTCAAATTTAGCATATAAACAAATAACTGGGATTTCACTGCTGTTATCAAACAAGTAGTTGAAGGTGTCCAAGAGGGGCAAAATCTGGTCTTAATATTACCTTGGTGGGGGTGCAAGAATTTTATCTGAGCTATTAATCTGCAGGTTGATAGTTCTGTTTGGGGACAAATGTATGCCTGCTTTGTAATTTGAAGGGGAATTGCTCCCTCCATGCATCCTTGCAGCTACATGCCTGACTGTGATAGGCAATTCTCACCTTTTGATTTTTGACCTTTGAACTCTGCCCTACCCTTTGAAAGGTAAAAGCTAGTCCTTATCATATGAGGGAAAAAATTTCAATATACTCCAAAGAATATCAATATAAGGACAGCGTATGGTTGGAAAAAACCTATGCTACACTGGAATACAAGAAGGAAAAGCTGCTTTTTCCAGTTTTGGCTATCTTTGCTGCCTGGGCCATGGGGACCAGACGCTTCTGGTAGACATACCTCAAGCTTCTAGAAAAATAATGTGTCCTTTTATTCTTTATTTAGTGCTACAGTGTTATGTTTCTGCTGATTTTCATGTTTCCTCACGAAATAATTTCTACGTAGCCTAATTAACTCTTACGAAGGACGGCCTGGCAAAATATTTCGGCCCGAATAGAGCGTGACTAAGCCAGCCTATGATTTCTAAAAAGCGCAAATTGGTTGATACATCCACTGTTTAAAAGTCAGTTCTCTCTCATATGTGTGTGTGTGTGTGTGTGTGTGTGTGCGTGTGCGTGTGCGTGTGCGTGTGTGTGTGTGTGTGTGTGTATTGGGAGGTTCTCCATATTCAGAATTTAATGTTTTTAACTTTATGCAGCCAGCCCATTTGGTACTCGCCCGAATGGCCTGACCACCTAGTCTGTCCCTGACTCCAATATTGCCTTTACTGCTAATTATATCCCAATTGACAATTTGTCAATTTTTGGGAGAGCTGTCGTTGTTTGTATCTAGTTTCTTTGAATATCTCATACGGCCTTGTTTACAATTATATTTGTAACTGCTTCGACAGAAATCATGCTCCACAAAACGACTTACTTTGTGAACGAGGGAGTCCGTACAAGCGAAGAACTGGAAAGTAAACATCTACAGGACAATGATGACGATTGCATCACTACTTTTTCTCAAGGGCTTTGATCGTTCGTAATTTAATCTTCAAAAAATTATCCAAAAAACGTCTGAAAGCGTGCGCAGATTGCAAGCTACAGTTTGGAACACACTCAATTTTTATAAAATAAAGTTGTTTTTTGTGGCCGCGTTTTCGTGCTGTGATAAAGTTCTGCAGTACCAACAGATTATTTAAGATAAATTTGATAAGAATATTGAGGCTCAAAATTACTGAAAGTTAAGAATAATTTATGAATTATGCGAGACCCAAGCTTCTTCAAGGCTAAAAATTGTTTTTGCATCCAAGTTATAATGCTACTTTCAGCTGTACTTTTGCATTATCGATGCAAAATATAACCTGTTGCTTAGTTATATGATGTAGTAATATATCAACAAAGACATGAATATATTCCTTAAATTTTTAGGCGAAGTTAGACTTTTGATATCTAAGAATAATTTTAAGCCAAAAATCAGAAAACTTTTAAAATATCGAGGCTCCACAAAAAGTTAGGTATTCTTATTAAAAAAGTATACTGCTTTTCAAGCATTCTGATTTTTCGTTATTCAATCCTCAGCAAAATTATCCTAAAAAAAGTCTGAATGCATGTGTAAATTACAAGCTACGGTTTCGAATGCTTGAATAACATGCTTACAATGTGTGCATCTATGCTGGTAGTCAGTTAATGAAGCTTTAATCAAATCCTAAAGCTTGGAAACGCCCTTCACCCTAACTGTTTCTTCTGTCAGCGTTACAAACGTCCTTGCTCGAATGGCAATGAATTCAGCAAAAAATACTTAACGCACCACGAGTTTTTGGCTTTTTACAGCATCAGTACTCTTCCGCTACAAGGAGCCAGTTTCACCCATGTTGTTTCCATTAAAAGACCACCTTCCCATTCCGGCATTTATTCATGCTCTCAAAACACGAAAACAACAAGATCGCCATATGGCTTCGAAAACGGCGCGGAAAGCAGTTGCTGATGCCATTTCTGGCAAAGTTCATTTACTGGTTTTCCTTGCATTGTTTCCACTGTAGTGTTTTGTTGTGAAGTAAACAAGGCTATTTTTTGAAAGGATCGCATTCAACTAACTCATTGTACCAAATGTTGTTTTCTTGCCAGTGGAATGCATGCGCACTATTGAAATTCGGTAAAATCTAGCAACTAACTTACCTCTCGAGATTTGAAAACATTCTGGGTAAGTTCCCCGTGGACAAATACAAGCAAAGGCAGATTATTTCCAACGTCGTCCGTACGTTGTACATTGTTGCACTAGTTTCCAGTTATACTTTTGCATGTTTTTCAAGAAAAATTTAGAGCTGCACATAAAATCCAGCTAAGCTTTGTTGAAGAATCAAATTCTGGCTGCAGATGGTATTGAACTACCTGGTTTTAGCAGCAAGGGGTAGATAAATGTTGATACCTCTAAAATTCTATTTCTGGTTCTGTTTCGCATATCATTTTCCTCCTAAATCTACCATTTTTACTGCTACTCACATCCTTACAACCTTGGGCCACTGAATAATAAACTTTTGAATTGCAGTTTTTTCATTAGAACTGCACAAACCTTTCTAGATCTGCACATTTTGTGTGGAAATGCACGCTAAAAAAACCCCCGAATAACGAGAAAACATGTACTCTCAAGTGCCAAATAAACGGGGGTCCTAATAAACAGGGGGGTCAGAAAAAATTCCGAAATTTAATAAACGGAGGGTCAAAATAAACGGGGGTCGGAATTTGAGAAATGGCTTTAAATGATTATATAATGATGGAAAGAATAAAAACAAGTTGTCAAAAAGCATAGAGCTAAAACATATACAGAAGCACTTTTTTGCCTTGAATACTGGGCGCGAATAGTACTAACAAAGAATTGAATAAAAATCAACGGCTCATAAAAAAGTCAATTTCCTTAAAATCAATAAACAGGGGGTCCTAATAAGGTCCGGGGGGCTGGAAAAAGTTGTGCACTATGACATTGGGCTAAAGTATGAGTAGGTGCACAAGCATCTAATTTTTCAAATTCATGCAAAATACCAACTTGCACCAGGATGGGTCATTCTTTTTAGAGTGCCTTTCAAAGCATTTCCAACTTCAAGTAAGTATTCCAAAGTTAATTATTGTAAGTCTTTTTTGGATCCTAAGAATGCACTATATGTTCCTTTCCCCTACAAGGAAAAGTTTATAAGAAAATGAGGCTATCACGAGGCTCAATTTCCAAAGTTAAATGTTGTTGCTGGCCAAAAATTGATACTACGGCATTATTGCATTCAAAATGTTAAAGATGGAATTCAAATTTGAGTATACAAGATTAGCAAGGAAATCGTAGACCATTTTAGCCAGTTTATTGCAGTAAAAGTTAAGAAAATTTTAAGAAAACTTCAGCCTACATTTCGGGAAAAGTTAAGAAACTTGAGACTCAGGCAAAATGATAGTTTTCTTTTAAAAATAACGTGTATAAAACTACCAGCATCACATTCAGCATTCGATCAAAAATATATGATTTTCTCAACTATTACACTTCAAGAAAGGACGTCATGCAGCATGGGCTTAAGCATGCGTTGCGAAGATTGATCAAAACAAACCCGTACTTCATAAATATGCTGCTCATGGTTGGTCAAAGTTGGTGAAATTTGCTCTGAATGCCCCATCCCCTAGAGTTCTGGGCCAGTAGTTCCCACTGCTCTGGGCCAATCAATTCCTTAAAAAATGAGTCACCACGTAGCCATTCCTATGTTAATGTCTACCATAGGGTACAATCTAAATCAGGGTGTCAAGCTAGATTTGGCCCAGGGGCCATATAAGGCATCATATTGGCCTAGGGGTCATACAAGGCATCATATTGGCCCAGTGGCCATATAAGGCATCATATGACGTACGTGGGCCGTGCAGGTTGCAGGGCTCATTAATCTGTGCGGATAGTACAGTCTAATTTTTCTGCAAGCACATTTTCTGAGATCTGTACTTGCAGGCACAAAATACTGTTAATGAGGTCTGGCAGGTTGACGGGTGTCCGAACGGGCTAAGTGATAAGGACATAAAGACAAAGATGACTCATCGCATGTTTCCCAACTGGTACGCTAAACAATCTCGAAAAACTGGGGAACCAACCTTATAAATGACAGCTAGTGAAGATGAGAAAAATATCTCTCAGCTTCAGGTTATTCAAAATTCCTTCAGGGAAACATGGGGGGGGAGAGGGGCCGTATGTTTGACACCTCTGATCTAAATGCAAGAGGAACCGACGCAATGCAAGCAACAAAATTATGCATATGAATTTTAACTTATCTTGGTCTTACGCTCTGGAGTGAAAACTAAAACTGAGAATTAACGAATGGTAAAGGAGAGAATCTGACATACGCCGAAAATCTGGGTGACAATATATTTAATGAAAAACATATAATTAGGATGGCACTACACAAATCGGAGGTGCAAATACTACACACAAGGAATATTGCAATAACTGTTTAATTGACTCAATTATTCTTTGTCCTGTTTGGGGAGTTCAGGGGCTGCAACCGTATCAATAGTCTCCTCATTTAATTCAGGTGCTTTATCTTCGACTTTTTCTGCTGTATCTACTAGTTCTTCTTTTCTCGTATTGTTACTTTTCTGAAAGACAAATTGAAGCTGTATCAAGGCAAGGGAATAAATTTATCGCCTACCATGGATATTACCTACACTCAAGTGCCAAGTAAAGGGGGGTACTAATGAATTGGGGGTCGGAAAAAATTCCGAAATTTAATAAACAGGGGGGTCAAAATAAACGGGGGTAGGAATTTGAGAAAAGGCTTTAAATGATTATAAAATGATGAAAAGAATAAAAACAAGTTGTCATAAGGCATAGAGCTAACATATATCAAGAAGGACTCTATTTTGCCTTGAATATTGGAAGTGAATAGCACTAACAAAGAATCGGAATGAAATCAGGGGTTCGTAAAAAAGTCAATTTCCTCAAAATTAATAAACTGGGGTGGGGTCCTAATAAGGTCCGAGGGTTGGAAAAAAACTAATTAGCGGGGGGACCTTTATTTGGCACCTGAGAGAAGGCACCCAACAATATTAAGTAACATAACCAGAAGGAATTAAAGCAATTTGACAATCCAAAATTAAAATATGACTCAAAGCTTTAATGAAACCAAAGTTAATTATTTCAAGTACAAATAATTACGAAATCTAGTCAGAAAATTAATCGTCAATAATTTGTTTCACAAAATCTGGAACAACTTTAACTGGCAAAGCATGCTGTGGATAGCCTGAGATACTGATAGTGCTTGCAACACGGTTTTATAGTTATTATAAACAGCTAAATAACAACACTTTTAAGGAATAAATTTCAACAATGAAATAATAGCAAGTAATAACTGTTCTCAGTTAATACCAGTATAGCGTAAGTAAGCTGGAAGTGAGTATGCTGGAGATGAGTAAGCTGGGGGTGAGTAAGCTGGGGGTGAGTACGCTGGAAGTGAGTAAGCTAGAAGTGAGTGAGCTGTGAGTGAGTAAGCTGGAAGTGAGTACGCTAGAGGCGAGTAAGCTGGAAGTGAGTACGCTGGAGGTGAGTAAGCTGGAATTGAGTAAACTGGAAGTAAGCTGGAAGAGAATGAGCTGGGAGTGTGTGAGCTGGAGGTGAATAAGCTGGAAGTGAGTGAGCTGGAAGTGAGTAAACTATAAGTGAGTAAGCTGGAGGTGAGTAAGGTGGAAGTGAGTAACACCAAAACCAGTGAAATCTGTATTTCAGCTATTTCTTCACGTTATCGACGTTGCTGACAATATTAAACTATTCACATGAAGCATTGCTCTAAAATGCTTCAGTATCGCCTTGTAGTCGTGTGTGGCAAGGAACACGGAAGTACGCTACGCAAATCAATAACTTGCAAAAAACTAGATTCATTACCTTAGCTATAGCTTCGATATCGAATGGTACCTCACGGCCTGATGAGGATAAGAAATTGGCAAGCTTTCTCAAGAAATAACTAGTCATTGCCGAATCGTTGGCTTTCTTCTCATTGAAAAGGTTCATGGCTGCATCTACGTCATTAAGTGCAACTGAAAGAGAAACAATATATGATTCGTTCTTGAAAAGCAATGGCAAAACGTGGCTGGCAATATGCTGCTTTTAATAGTTTTGACTGCAACTATAAGACTACAATAATCAAGAAAGGCTGTGAACATGATCATTTCTATGGAGGGAATATCGAGAAATCAACAAAAAAACGGAGAAAACAATACGAAATCAAGTAAAGGCCGAACAGAGCCTAAAACTCGCCTGTACTTAGGTGTGATTGTGCATCCTTATTATAAAAAGGACATGCCAAACTGAATTGATTACACGTTTTTTTATAGGAAAACCGCTCTTTTGTCTGGGCATCAATTTGCTTAACTTTCTCCTCAAATTGAGCCTGAGAATTTTCTTAAAATTCTTTTAACTTTTACTGGAATAAACTGGCTAAAACGGGTTACCGTTCTTTGCTAATCTTGCACGCCCGAATTTGAATTCTATCTTGAACATTTTGCAATATAATAATGACTATTGTCAAATTTTTGGCAAGGAAAAACACCAAACTGCGCAAATTGAGTCTTGTGATTTTCTAAAGATTTCGGCCATAGGAGTGTCATTTTCATAGTTCTTTTCGTATAAAAACTTGCAATGAAGGAAAAATTCGATGTCTGGGACAAGTTCACTAGTGCCGTTGTTGACACAAAAACAAATTTTGTGACCTGCACCTTTCTGGAGATGTATTCTAGGCAAGCTCGAAGTTGAGAAGGAGAAAATAAACCAATCTACTTACTGTATGCATTTAGGATCGATAAATCCATGAGAAAATAATTAAGATCTTGTTCTCTTAGGAAATTCTTTACTCTAAGCAGGAACTCAATCTATAAGACAAAACGTCAAATCAGTCTTGACAACAATTAAATTTAATAGAAAATTAAAAGAACAGTGATATTTAATAGGCAAAAAATTAATTTTAATACAAAATTTATGAATAGCATCGTCTCGATTTATTATTAGTGCTTGTAGTGCATTAGCACCACAAAATTTGTCATCAAAAATGCGTGGAGATCATTTTGCATCAAAAGCAAGAAATTAGATACACGCTTTTTAAAAATAAATATATTTATAAGAGACATGAGGTCGAAATTAGGCAAAAATTAAGACACATTTAAGAAACAGGCAGGCTGAGTTTCAAACAATAACTTCAAAAACTGTTTTCACGAGAAACAGTTTGATTTGCCTAGAAATAAAATAGATAAAGAATGACTGGAATGCCTCACAAAACCTGAAAATCCTTTCTTACATCACAATTCCTTGGTCTGAGTTGTCACTGTTGTCGGACGTCTTAAGAATTTGAGAAACACTTAGGAATCATTTAAGGCTGGATTTGACGAAATATTAAGAAACATGCAGGCTAAAGGTAGAAAGTTTTTCCTATAAAAACAAACGTTTCAAACAAGTTCGTAGCATGATTCGCTTGCATACAGTATAGATCTGCCAGCTGCAAAATTAATTCTTTTTCAAGGCAATGTGGTACTATGGTTACGGAATGTAGATGTGTGCCAGCAATCAACGAAGATAGCAAAAATTTGGAGCAAAAGTGAGGCTACATATACTCACATCTTTGTACATTCCTCCTAACGTTGCCATTATAAGCCTTTGCGTCAGTCGGAAATCATCCTATGAAAAGACAATTCAAAACTGTGAGCTTATACGCATGATACAGCACCCTAATGCAAAGGTGTATTTAAGGGCGGGTATGGGAAAAGGAAAGGATACCTACCAGGGAAGTACCCACGGTAAATATTCAGACTGCCATGCGTAAAATGATCAAACTAGTAAAAATGTTGATACGACTGGTCAAGGAAAATTAGCACAAGTGGCACGACTGTGCTTTGTTTGCTAAGAAAACAAGGGGCAAATTTAAGGAGGGTGTGGAAAAAGGGATCAGACACCTCCTTGGTTAGTGCTCGGTGAGTGTGCAGACTGTCATCAGTAAAATGATCAAACTAGTAAAAATGTTGATACAATTGGTCAAGGAAAATAAACACAAATGAAACGAAGGTGTTTTGTTCGCTAAAATAGCAAGAAGCACATTTAAAGGAGTGTGTGGGAAAAGGGATCAGATACTTTCATAGTTAGTTCTCGGTGAATATTCAGACTGCCATGAGCAACACGGTCAAATTAGTAAAAATGTTGATACGATTGGTCAAGGAAATTAACACAAGTGCCACAAAGGTTCTATGGTTGGTAAAACAACAATAATCATTTTCGTAGGTAAGTAAGTTTCCTTATATTCCCCACCCCCCCCACTAAAGAAATGTAAAGGTACGTCCCTGCTCCCTGCCTAAGTGCGCACAGTTTTTGACATCCACATGATTCTGATCCCATATACCACTTTTATGGAATACTAACGCTTTGCTCAAAAATACTTCCACTTCACGCAATAAGAAAACTAACAAATGAAACGAAAAGCATTAACACTGTATCTTCTTCCGCAATAATTCCTTATCAATATCTAGTTTTAGTTTCCGTTTTCCAACTCAAAACTATTACAAAATGTCATGCTTCTGCAAAAAACAATTCATAGCTATAACTGGAGAGATAAAATATCTGGAAAAGCTCCTTGTCACAACACTGATACAAAATAACAGCTGCAAGCAATTTCAGTCCATAGCAAGTACAAGTAATGGAATCAGATTTCGGAAAACGTATCTTAGCAATAAAATTGGCGATTAGGACGATAATAGGGAGGTTTATATCCAGTACGAGTACGAGTACGAGTTTTGATGGCGGAAATACATAAACACACGAAGTTGCAGTACGAGTACGAGTTCCAGTGTTCAGCTACGCAGGGGGTGAACTCGTACACGTACTCGTACTGGATCTAAACCTCCCTAATAATGACAGACGACAATGTGAGATATTGACTTTTGACTTTCATTTCATTTCATGCATTCAGACATAAACAGTGTATTACGTGAATAGTTGACAATAAACCGTGTAAAGTGAAGTTGAATGACAAAATCAAATAACAACAGTAAACGGTGTAGAACGTTTCGACTCTGGCACTTTTCTGACTTTCACTTCACTTGATGCATTCAGAACGACATAATCAGTGCATTTTGACAAACATCTGGTCCTGCAGAAATACACTGTTGATGTAATCAGAGCGCATGAAATGAATTCATTCAAGTTGTTCTATCTTCTAAGTTTTCTGAACATTATTTTTTGTTCAAAGGCTATGCCTATCATACTCCCAATGGCATCGTCTACTGTAAAATTTTTCTCATTGTAGTCTTTACAGGTGTAAAACAAAATGAAAATCAAGATTTCTCATTGTCAGCGTCCTATTCATGAAGCTAGTAGAAGTAATCTCAAGATACCTTTTGAACAACATCCCGGGCTGCTGCGTAATTGTCGTTCTTTAAATACATCATCATTAAGAAATGTTTCAGCCTCTGCTCTGCCCATTCATCTGACTCTTTCCTCCTAATCAAAGCTACAACTATAAGAAAGACAATCAATGTTACGAGAAAGCAAAGAGAGGCATTCAATGTTAAGGATTGAGAAAGACGAAATATACTATTTAACTTCTGCGTGTTCAAAAGGCTTCGTAATCAATAATCATGATCAAAACTATTTGCCTAAAAATTGTATCCTCATGAAAATCTGTTGAGGACCAGAGCGTCGAAACATGTTTTTGTAAAAATTCCGTTAAACAATAATCCTAGTGTGTTGAAGGAATATAAAGGTTCATCTGGAGTGTACTATATACAATTTTTTAGTAAATAGCTTTGACTTTGTATTCAAACTCCTTTCTTGGCGAGGCAGCAAAGATATCTTAACGATAATCAACAATCACCTCGTTCGAAATTTTCAACTTCATTTCTGTCGAAATATTCAGCTAGCAGAGACGTGAGAACATTGACGGCAGGAAGACGCTCGTTCTCAGAAATTTCTTCTAGTATTGGAAGGGCCTTTTCTGGTTCATTTCTGAAAACAGATGAAAATTCAACATTTCATGAAAATACAAAGCAAGGAAGCTATACTCAGTGGTGTAGAGCTGCGGGGGCTCAGGAAAACTTAAAGGGGAATATATCACCCTAGTCATACTACAAAATGCTGAACAATGTTGAAGGAATGACACAACGAAGTAGGCTTTGACGCAATCGTTGGGGATACGAATCTTTCAAGTTCAGGAGCTAACGGTCATTCCCCAAAGGGAATCTAAGAGCATGCGCGGTAGGCATATTTTCAGGGGTAGAGCATGGCTTGCGCATGGCAATAGATTCCCCGGTCAATGATTGGCGTTGAAGCTCAAAGGCTAAACAATAAGCATAACAATGTGGGCATTCCTCGATATCCTCAAAAAGCAAGAGATTCTGGTCCCATGTACACAAGACAGGCTACTATTTCTTCTGTTTGTACACACTTAATTCAAAACGAGAAAACAACAATGAAAATAGCAACAACAATATCATCAACAGCAAAAACAGCAAAAGTTTAGACAAAAAGAGTTCGTTTTCTCACTGTGACTCTTCAAGTAAACACTGGTTAACAGGCTCTAATTGGCCACTCTTGGGGCCAATTAGAAGCAACCTATCACATGTAAACGCATCTGGCTATATATTTCAGTTAACCTTTTGGTCACTATCCGACGTTTCATATTCTGACGAGTGTCGGACGAAAAAAGCTTCTAAGCATTTTGAAAAATGTTGCCGCTTTTTCGTGCCCTGGTTAAATTCTGTAGTACCAACAGGCTATTTAAGTTTTTTTTAGCTTTCAGTTTTTCCGTGGTTATCCTATTATTCTATTTGACCCCATCTAGGTACCAACTTGGCATAAAATTTCTAAAGTTTTGCTCAAGGTGTCTGCAAAATCAGCGAAGTCTTTTCCCAGTTTTCCTTGACTCACTGTTGGTCCTGAGTAAATACCACACACCACGCTGATCACAATGCATAGCTATTTAAGCAAACCTTGGCTTATTTGAGCGAAGTGTGCTCTTTCATAATGGAAAGCTAAAACCAACAAGTCCAGTATGAGTATAACTTTTTTCTTGCGAAGTTTTTTAGCATATTAAAGGGCAACTGAAGTGCAAAAGCAAAATTCGTAAATAAACACATCTTTAGCACTATAATGCAAAACAATACTCTGTTTCATCTGCTTTTTTGTTTTACCAAAATATTGCCTTCTTTTTGGCTAATTGACTCGACTGGGCGCCGCCATTTTGTATTGCTACTCTTTTCTCAAAACGAGGTTTGACGTCACAACGTCAATTGACGTCAAGGGCTATGAGTACGAATTCTTTTTCGATCTTGGGTATTTCTTGCCAGGCATTGTGCATTGCTGGGTTCCACAGTGTACGAATTATTCTGCTACAGCCGCTAAAGCTGGAATTGTGAAACTATTATGTTTGCAGCGAGCATTTTGAAGAAACTTGCTTTGAATCAGGAACTGATTTATTGGTCAATGAATCAGATGACGCTTGAAACCGGATGAGGTTCCAATGAAGTTCCTCTTTTCTGCTGCATCAGGGCTACAAACTAAAAGACCTGCCTCTGAGAAAAGAATTAAATGTGGAGAGCGTGAGAAGTAACCCATTTGCAAAGTTGCTGTAATGCTGCTTTCTCAGCTTAACGTAAATCGATATGACTGTGCTGGGTATGAAAAACCAATGTTTCATAGATAAAAGAAAATCCTGACCGCAGAACATACACCATTTTCAAAGATAATGCGCAAACTGAAGTTTCTTGAATTGTATAATCTACATGTGTCTTTCATACTTTACTTTTTTACAGAAAGTGCAAAGATATATGCTTATACAGGGGCGATCTGAATCTGAATTTCCAGAACTCATCTTGGTATCCTCAACTGAGATGTATGCGATTCTGGGTATGGCGACATGACGAGTTTGACGTTGTGACGTCAAGCCTCGTTTTGATAAAGGAGTAGCAATACAAAATGGCGGCACCCTGTTGAGTCAATTGGCCATAAAGAAGGCAATATTTTGCTCGAACAAGAAAGCAGATGAGATGGAAAGTAGTATTTTGCATTAAAATGCCAAAGATCTGTTTGCTTACGAGTTTTCGTTTTTGACTTCAGTAGCCATTTAAGAAATCGATTGATTGAAGAAAGATAAACATTTCCCTGATTTTTCACTAATTTCTCTGACTTGGTAGACACCGTGTTTACTGCGTTCTGCCAAACTCAAATTCCTTCTAATCAGCTTTGACTATCGATGATATCATTTAATGGAGTATAAAATAAAAACAAATACAAGGCCGGATTAGTAGAGAAACGAAGAGAAATAATAGAATGAAGGGTGCAAAACTGTTCCCTGAGGAATAGCACTACTAGCAAATAAAAACACATAAACACCTTCGTATATAACACTTTGTAAGCTCAGATATTGTTACTCTGTTTGGTGTAAAACCATATTCCTTAAGGTCATCGATAAGTTCAAGTACTCGCTCAAGATTTCCTAGAATACAAATCAAAGTATAGTTGTTAAATGAGAATTGCATCAATCACAGAAGGATATATCAATTTCTTTGAAGCTCGGTGTGCAAAACTATAATCGTACTGGACAACGCATTGAAGACATATGCATGCATAGATGTAATAAACTATATCTGTATTGGTTCTAGTAATTGCAGCCCCTAGTGTTGTCTTTTCAACCACGCTAAAATGGTCCTTTGATTTTCAATGGTTGTCGACCCTGCCTTAGACCAGCAAGGGCTTTAGCTTGATAACTACAACCACACATCATAAGTGACCTCAGGAAATACATCGAATCCAAATGCTGGAATTAAAACTTAACCCTCTAACGAGGCACCTTATCAGTTCCCAAATGGGGAGGCAGGTGGAAGTGAAATAAAACTACATAATTGTAAAAAGGGTCATTCTCACAAAATCTCAGGTATTTTAGGTCCCACAGCATTTGATCCGTATACGAGCCATTCTCACAAAATGCCAACCACGAGTTTCAAGCTGCTTTGAAACTTCATCTATTAGCATTGCTAGGTATCCAGCAATTTATGATTCGCTCTAAGAAATTCACAGAAATATCAAGAAACAAAATATTACTGGGATGATGTAAGTTGTACGATGTCATGTACGTCACGCAACTTTAAAGCCTTCTGCTAGAAGTAGATTTTGCTCGATGCAGAGTTATTTTATAAATACTTTAGCTCTGTGCGTTCAATTTCATGACAAACCCATTTTTGAGATCATTTTTGGATGTTTTCATTAGCATTCTAGCCATTTTATCTCAAATTTTTCACTTTGGATGTCACGTACGTCATGTGAGAATGGTCCATACGCTGCTTGAATATTTCAATCTAAATACTGTGGTAAATTTTCTTTAAGGAGAAAAAAGCACACAGGTCTATAATATTTCTTTAGAAATATAGCCAGTACATGGCGATGATGACTCTTACCCCATGGGGCTTAGTGACAAAACGACATCACTTCTAGATTCAGTGAGTGAAAGCTATGCAAACTACTGACACAGGAAAACTTTAGACTTAACTCGGATGACAAAAAAACACGTATGTCCTAAAATATTGACATGAAAAACAGTTGCTATTGCCATATATTTTAAATGACTTCGAATGGTGCATTGGAACAACTTACCAGTTGCTTTATGAGCACCAATCAGCTGGTTATATGAGAACAAAGAAATTATATTCTCTGTTTTGGACTCCTTCATCTCTTTGAATATTTTTTCGGCCTCTGACGAAAGAAAAACATAAAAACTGAGTTATCTTAACAAAAAATAGCAGAAAAGTTCCTAATCATTGTTAAGGGGTAGCAAAATATCATGCAAATTAGATGAAATAGGTCAATCAAACGACTAACATAATCAAAATTTAACTCTTGAAGATATCGAGCACAGACTTGGAAACTGATAGAAACAAAGCTTGGAGACAGCAATCAGTTATGAAGTACGTGGAACAAACCCTCAGGATTTCCTTGCTTGGAGTAAAACCTAAGGTATTCGTTGTAGACGGCATATCTTCTATGTTCAACTCCCATTCCGTAACGCCTAGAAATGTAAATTTTCAACAGAAAATGGCAAAACATAAGTTGAAGTTAAAATGAATATACATTTCGTTTATATATATATATATATATATATATATATATATATATATATATTTATATACGTACACTTACAGTACTCTATAGTAAACAAGGCTGCTTACCCTGTACAATAACTAAAGCTAACTGGAAAAACGTGCTTTTCAAGGAAAACCCGCACTCTTAATGTAATGGTACAGTTTTCACCGACTCAAAAGGAAGTAATGGCAGTAATTTGAAATACGACAAAAATTCACCCAGGCATAGATGTGTTTAGGCATAAGATCTCCTTAGAAATTTTACCATGTGTTAAGAAAAGCAAAGTTCAGTTTATATCAAGGAAACGTTTGCACGTGTAACTTACTTTCGAACTTCTTCAGCTTCTTCTAAATTACCCATACTAATGTATGCCACTATAACTTGAGAGACAGTCAAACCGATAGGCCTTGGAGGAAAATACCAATGAGAATATTAAAATTGAAAATAAGTAAAGTAATTATCAAAATATGTAGAGAATAGTATCTAAAAACTCCTAGCAACTGTAAAAATAGCTAAAACCAGAACATGAAATTAGTTTTTAACGATAAAAGATAACGAAATAAATTAGCAAAAGATTGCAGATATTTTATGAAATGCGTTAAGCTGATGTCTGGCGTAACATTGTACAGCTAGGGGTTCAATAGGCAATGACACTTTAGTGTGCAGCGGTAGTTGTAACAAGCAATTATGTGCTAGCCTATTGTTCTGTACATGAAGTGGAAATGAAATGGAAATAGTATACAAAGATTCATCAATAACGTATACGACAGAGTGGTAACAAATTTCTTACCTTAGCTCAAGCTCTTCCATTTGTTCATAAAGTGAGACGATCTTCTTAGTATACTGATGGATGCAAATGCAGTAATGAGTCTTCAGAACATAGCTATACTCTCAAGTGCCAAATAAACGGGGTGTCGTCATAAACAGGGGGCCGTAATAAACAGGGGGGTCGTCATAAACAGGGAGGTCGGAAAAAATTCTAAAATATAATAAACGGGGAGGGGGGTCAAAATAAACGAGGGGGGTTGGAATTTGAGTAACAGCTTTAAATGATTATGCAATACTTATTCAATTATCCGACCTTCTCAGGACATGAAATTTCAAGATGCGTGCGGATAGTCCGAAGGTTTTCAAAACATCTTCAAAACAGATGTTGTGGGCAAATCGTCCTGTCTGTCAGCAATCGTTTTCGCTTCTGACATTCTCACGGCCACTGACGCCTGATTTATGAACATCGAGAGCTTCACATCAGTATTACATTAGATTTCAAGGCATTCATTCCACCTCAAGCTTACTAAATTCTTCTTAAGTTTTCAACCCCCGTTCTGTATGAACTGAGAAGTGAACAATAGATTTTAACCTTATGAACAGATAATACCAGACAGGTATGCCATCATACCGATGGTCTACGGAAAGCCTGGGGACTCTGGCATGCAACTTGGAAATTCTCAGAGCAGAGGTCAAGGTCACAAAAAAGGCAACCGAAACCCTTTAAAATAGGCACCCTAAACCTTTGTAAAGAGGCTATAGCTTGAAGTATGTACATAGGAACGGAAAACTGCTACAGAAAGTTTTCTGATGTTGTTACTTTGAAGTTTAATGATGTTTCTTAGCAGATCTCTTAAAATAAAATGAAAAAATTCATCATCATCCCTACCCCAGGAGAAGTTTCACAATAATCGAAAAAAGGGCACCTTTGCTCTTTGAGGAAAAGAGTTGGGATCTAGGCTCACAAGACCCTTCCTAGTTGCAAGCCAGGGGCTAGAACACACTCGAAAACTATGCTCCTGGCAGCAGGCAACAAAAACCTAAAACCTCACAAAATTTCAAAAGAAATCACACTGGAGGGTCATCAGAAGAGCTACATAGGAAAAGCTAGGCACGAACGACAACTTGGAACAAAACATAGTTGAACACAATAGTATCTATTAACTTTGAATCCAAACCAAGAATCTATCATTCAATCAGTAATAACCAGAATCTGCTCGATCAATGAGCAACTTTCAAATGTTCTTAATCAGCCTAGCAAGATACGAACTTACCTTAAAGAGAACAAGAAACTAGACCATAAAATAACCCAGTAATAATGCATTCCTAACAAAAGTGTACATTTTCAACAGCATTTAATGCAAGTAGCAAAAGAGCAAGGAAGAAGCAGGAAATACAAGAAAATAAAATCATCCACCTGCTGATTTGGTTCATCAGATGCTTTTCCTTTTCCATTGTCTTTACCATAAGAAATGAGCAAAGCGTTGTACTCTACCTCGGTTGGGTCATGAGCTGCCTAAGGGAATAATATTTCTGCACAATCAAATGAAACTATTGAATTAAACACTATTCAAGAATCTCAGGAGATGGGGTGAAACAAACAAAAAACAGAGCAAGGTGCCACTAAGATTAAGTCAAAGTGATAACTGGTTGATTCAACAGGACATGAATACGCCAGGACACTAGTATCAAATGAGACACAATGTGAAAAGCAAAGCTAAGTATCGAAAGTTCTGAAAAGAAGTTTGTAGATCATGCTTAGGAAACATCTTATAGATAGCATAAAATCTAAGCAAAATAGTTTATAAGTATATTATTATGAAACCAGACTTCATAACTCAAAAAATAAAAAGGTGCTTCGATAAAAGGAATGAGAAATTAAAAGAGATATTATTCAATGAAAATAAATACCCTTAGTTTATCAAAGCAGAACTGCGCAGCTGCACTGTTGCCAATTAATGATGACATCTATTGGGAAAAAAAGAGGAATCGTCTACGTTGCAGCACATAATCAAGGAATTGGTAGCAATTTAAGAGTGATAAAAATTATCAGTTCATGTATTACATTATATATATATATATATATATATATATATATATATATATATATATATAT
>OLMO02000301.1:4655488-4676726 GCA_900291935.2 Cassiopea xamachana
ATATATATATATATATATATATATATATATATATATATATATATATATAAAATCTATTGGTAAAAACATGGAGGGTTCCCCTAATGGAGATCTCGCCTAGAGCCAATCAAAATTATAGTTCACTAAGAAATAGTGATATACAAAGACACAAAATGGATCCACTATACCTTGAGCATGATGAAGTACTGAGCTTCGTTGGGTTCAATTCCTTGTCCCTTCATGACTTCAACAACCTGGAAGAATTCAGAGAAGTTCACTAGAAGGAGCACACTGTTAAAGCTAGCTTTCTCCAAAGGAGACGTCACATGTACACGTGGTCACTAACTGCTCCTATTTTGACGTACACAAATGCAGTGTGTAAAAGGTGCTATGAAGTTGGACACATTAGAACTATGGCGAATGGGACTATCATGCTCAAAGTCTGTTTTCACTGCTATATAGAAACATGGGCCAATGCTGTACGATAAAATTAAGTGACAACCATTGATGTTTGTCCGAATGAAAGTCCTCTGGCTGAGTTTTATGACACTCTTTCAATTATAGAATTAACTCACTTTAAAATTACCAAGAAGAAAAACAAGGTGGAAACATTCAAACTCTGAACGGTGAAACACGGGAAGGCAAAATGGAAAAAAGCTAGTGAACAACGGGACAATGAGAGAGTGTAAAAGAAAGAAAGAAAGAGAAGGGGAACGAGAGCGAAAGAGAAAAAGATAAAGAGAGAAGGAAGGAAAAGAAAGGGAGGAATACCCAATGAAATATCCCCATTTTGGCCTAAATATTTTCCATTAAAATTCTCCATTATTTTGTACTTCTTACCTCAAAAAATTCATCCTTCATCGAGTTTTTGAAGAATGTGTTGAGTAGTAATGTGTAGCAATAAGTGTTCAATCCTTTCATTGCATCCTTCAAAAATAGAGATAAGCAAATTTCGTTAAAAATTAACCTCTACCTAAATTTATCTCATGAATATGTACGTAAAGAGGTAAGAAAGCATTTAGCTTTTATTTGGAAAAAAACTTGAAAAGTTTTAAATAAAAATTTTAACCGTCAAAAACTGAAATAAATTCGAGGTATTAAATGAAAAAATTGCAAAATGTCAGCAAAACGTGTGCCTCAGTCAACTGAACTGATAAGATATGCCTTTAAACATCTATGCAATTTTATGTAAAAGTTCAAGCTATACATACAGCTTTAACCAGGGTGTTGAAAATTTTGAATGCATCCTTAGCTCTCATGGGGTCGTCAGTATTAAAAGGCTCAAGAACTTTAGACAAAACCCAGCCTATTTGAAACAAAAAGAGAAAAACTTCACGATTTGAAAAGCATGGAACATGAGTATGAAACTGGTTTGTGATGTATCTATATCAGCTCCCTTTACACCAATCTTGCCTCGTTCTGGCAAACCAAGTCCTCCTCATTTCCGAAATGTGAAAAGCATAATTTGCAGCCCTCGCAGTTGATGAACAGCAAAGTCACAGAATATTCAATAAATTTATAACTGAAAAACAATAAATTTTAGAAAAAGAAGAAACACACATATGCTCTACTCAATAAAAAATATTCATTCCTAATCAAAGGCCTTGAGGATAGCTGGGGATAGAGCAAGCTGGAGAAAGATTGCAAGTCTCTGAGGTTCCCTGCACAGCACAATAGCTGTGGTATTAAATGAATTGATATAACTCAAGAGCTAGCTAACAACAGCTCAAAACTGACAAACTTCTACTGGTAAGGAAAACAAGCGCAGTGCTAGCTTCCAGGCAAAGAACTGCACATATCAATATCCTCAAAAACGCTTGAAAATAAGACAATTTCTCATCTTCTTGGCAAGTCACCAAAACTGCATTTTGACTCCTGATCCAATACCATTATTTACATAAGCAGGTATGTAAAGAAAGACAGAAGCTCACCTAATCGGTACAGATTCTTCTGATCTAATGCAATAATTGCCTGATTGGACAAACAATAGTTATATTTAAATCATATGAAGGCCTTTTGAATTCTAGTATAAAACATATAGCTACTAATGTGTTTAGAATCAATGCTTTTATGAAATTTAATGAAATCAAAACAGAGGCTGATTTTCAACAATTCTATAATAGCAGTGGTCACATGACCATTACACAATCACAAATTTGATTGGCTTATTCAATCTGGTGGGCAAAACAAATAACTCCAAAATGGTTGCCACTTGTGCAGTTTGTGGATAAAGGACAAAGAAAGGTAGAGGAATTAAGCTTTATTACTTAGTGTTTCAAAGGCAAAGTGATTTTTCATGCAAGCTTCATTGTTAAGTATTTGCTGGGAAAATACCCCTACTTATCAACACACAAGAATGTATTGTTGACATTTCACTATATGAAATAAATAATGATTTGTGGCATAGAGAATTATGGTACATTATTGCTATATGACAACAGTCCTAAAATTTTCGAAAACAACTTTGATGCTCAGACATTCTGCATTACTGCAGATTTTGTTTTGCCCACCAGTAGGAATTGACCAATCATACTCAAGATTACGTAATTGTCATGTGACCACTGCTAGTATCTCATTTTACTGGCTCTTATTAAAAAAAGCTTGCTATAACTAACCTTTGGTGTTTCTTTTGCGTCAAATGTCCTAATAAGAAACAAAGACAACAATAATTTATTACATAATTTATGCACGCATTGCTAATCATTTCGCACCATGTCACTGAACAAAAACTAAATTCTCTATTAAATGAAATGACGCAAGATGATCCTTCTTGATGAAGTCAAGCATAAGTTTTTTCAGTTCCAAATTTCAAGGACATGGGGTCTAAATTACTAACCACAGTACAGAAAACAAATGCAAAATATTATTTCGTTACCTGATCAAGAATTCAGCAATTCTGTCTGATTTTTCTCTTCTTCCAACAATTGCTATAGGTATAGTAGGCACTAAAAAAGAAGAATAGGTGGAAGAAAAATACAAGGCGACCTAGACTATGTTAGTACCACTGCACACTGGGCTGGAGGATCGGAATTATGGAAAAAAGCTCATAGTCCAGTCAAGAATTCATGTTTGGAAGTAGCTGAGGGCTTCTTAGAAGTGCACGGAAAAGGCGAATTAGATGATATCAAAAAATCTAAACTTTACACAAAATCTGGGGCCTGGTGCCGAATTTCCTTATTTGGGCATGGTGGTCTCAAAATACAGAATCTGCCTTTCTCTGAGATTGGATGATAATAGGAAAGTGTTTGAGGGCTCACTAGAAGCGCATTGGCAAGTGGAATCAAGAGATGCCTAAAAAGTTCAAACTTCATTTGTGCTTACTTCTTTACGACCTGATAGTTTGATCATCAAACAGAGCATCATCACTACCAAGTCGACCAATAGTGGGTGTTTTATTGTAGCGCACTGGTTCAAGAAAGAGGTTTAAAGTAAGGCAATCAGTTAAGAAATACTTACATATATCAAGGAATGCGTCAATGCTATCACCGTCAAGAATGGTATCTAGGTTTTCATTTGACAACCTCCACGATAGACGCACACCTTTCTCCTACAACAAGCAATGAAAGTAAGGGAGCTGTCAATAAGTTTGACAAGTAATAAGGAGGAAGCAAACTTGCATGGATATGAAATATTCTGAGGGTTCTTAGTAGGGGTTCAAAAGTGTCCCAGAGGTGTTTTCGGGGGTATGAAACCAAAGTGGGCATTTGATAGTGATATAACCTTTCCTAATTTAATTACTTAAAGTATTGTTAGTGCGGTTTTATGATTTCTCTTGTATTTATGAATGTGGTAAACAGTAAACACCAAATGTCTTAGAAGAATAAGCTTCAGGTTTTCTCAATCCTAGGTCCTTGGATTGTAGTGATTTTGCATTCCTTTCTTAGATGCACCCGCTGATAAGTTGGGGGTATGAAATAGCTCTGCATATTTTTGTGGGGTTGCGGAATTTATGACATATATTTTCATGAAGTATGAAAGTTTTTGGTATGCTTAATGATTTGCTTCCGTCCCGGTACCTGTCAAACTTAATGACAGCTCCCTAAATTAAATATACTTCAGACTGATAGCGGGTCTCCAATAGATGATTTTTGCCATCACTACAGATGCGAATAAAGAGCAAAAATTCATTAACGACTTCGCCAACAAGATCATTGTCGAAATCATTAACGAGTTCGCCAACAAGATCATCAAAGAGATCGCCAACGAGAACCTAAACGAACTGGTTAAAAAGATCGACTAACGTTCAACCAACAGTAGCGGCCAATTAATGCTAATAAAAGGCCTAAAGTTATGTTCGTCTAGTACTTAACAGCATCACTTACTATCATCAAAAAACCTCCAGTTGATATTGACTAAGCTTTAAGGAAGAAACCCAAGAAATTCAAAGCATCTTCATTATACAACACTTTTCATAGAACAGTGCCACCAGAATCCCTCGAGAAAAGTTTTTCAATGGTTAACCTTAATACGACAATAACCTGTTTCTGAAGCATATGAAAAGTATGGTATACGAATTTAAAGCAAAAAACCACACACTTTGGCAAATTCTAAAAGTTCTCCCTTCCTTTCCGCATCTACTTTCTTGAAAGCTTTGGCAGCAAATTCAAACCTGAATGATCAATAAAACACAGCACATGACCAGTTAAATTTGTTGTACAATCAAGTTTTTTATATAAATGCAGTTAAAAATTTACAAAACACTACGAACAATACAACTTTACAAGACGATAGTGCAGGAAGCATGGAAATGCACTATTACCCAGCAATTGTAACATCTAAAAATACTAAAATATATTAATACAATCAATACAAACAAAAGAAATGATTACAAATACAATTACTAACAGGCATCACAGTAACCACTCCACAAAGCGAGCCCCGAGATGTACCTTGTGGATAACAATTGTCAAAAAACAATGAATAGATTTTGGTTCAAATGAATGAATCAAATTTGTCTACATACGATATTAATCATTTGCTAAACATAGCAAATTAAAGTATATCAAGTAAACAAACAGAGAATTGGCCTAAGTAGTAAATACATAAAAGACATTGACCTAAAAAGTCTCAAGTGTCATATCGATTACTGCTTGGCAACCAACAGTCCCATGGGCAAAAAGAACAAAGGAAATACAACAAAAACTAATTACGTTGCAATTGAATGTAAAAAGACAGAAAATCTGCAACAATTTGTTATGGTACACTTACGCAGTAGAGTCGACAGTTATTTTATTGTTACTCATATAATTTAGAAGTTTCAATATTCCTGAAATAAAAGAAAACAAGTAAAAATTGTTGGAAATGAATTCAATTAAAGAAAATACTATTTTGCACTCAATTTTACCAACTGAACTGACCAAAGCCAAATAACGCATAATGTAGAAGAAAGCAAAAAGATGTAAAACATGTAGATAAACGACTTTTTGTAAGAAACAAACTTTCTGCCTTCAGCCTGGATGTTTCTAAAAGTTCGTCACATCCAACCTTGAAAGTTTCTAAACTGTATCTTAAATCCTTAACACTTCCAATAGCTCAAAGAAGATAACTGTGATGCAAGGAATAGGATGTTCAAGCTTTGTAAGGCATAATGCTATTTCTATTTCGTTTCGAGTTTAATCAAATGTTCCTTAAATAAAAAGCATGCATTGCAAAAAAAATCTTTCCTTAATTAGAAAGGGAAAGACTACTCGCATAAGGAAGCATATCAATGAACTATATACAATTTACAGCACTCATATTTTCCCATTACTTTTATGAAGTCAATATTCCATTACTTCTCATTCCCTCTGCTGCCAAGTCTAACACTGCAGTCAAATATTACGAGCACTACTTGGTGGATTTTTAATAATAAAGCACTTGTTTCAACGTATATTTCTGCTCTTTTTCACTCCCACTAATGTATTCCTTACCATATCACACAATGGGCACAGATAATAAACTCCTAATTCCTGTATAATTTTTTTTCAAACTTCATATAATTGAATATATCTTACGATACAATCATACAACTCTCTAATGCTAGGTAGTGTATAAATGGCTATTTGCCACTTATAATAACAAAAACATATGGTGTACATTTACAGGGGGAGTGCCTGTTAGAGGGGAATCATAGGGTGGCTAGTTCCTTTTATTGTGGCCTTTAGTTCCCCAGTGTTGCCACCAGGTACCCATTTGCTGTTGGGTAGACAGAGAATCTGCCTCAGAGCATTCAGCCTATGCCTCAAGCAGGACTCGAACAGCAGACCTTCCGCACAGGAAACATGCACTCTTACCACTATTCTGTTCATGCTAATAATAAGCATATCCAAATAGTGCATCACATGCAATCATGACAAAGTCTTGAAATTAATGATTAAAGAGTCTTGAAACAGACAGGAGGTGAAAGACTTTTTACTTCATAATATTGTCAAGAACAAGAAATTACCATCTAGATCTTCTTTCTCTGCTAGCTGAACGATCATCGGATAAGCATAATGGGGTTTCACTCGTCTCCCATTCTCAATCAACATGTCTAGCATTTTAATTGCGTCATCTTCAAAAATGAAACACAGAAATTATTATCAAAAAGTGGACTTAATTCGATTTAAAAAGAAGCTTCTTTCAAGTTGTCGCTTCGCTAGGCACAAAACCCAGTGGTGTTACTTCACAAAATGTTTCAATATATCCCAAAAAAAGTCTGTCGTGGTATAAGTAAGGAAGGAATGTTTGGGACTACCAGTAACTAAAACTCAATTTTGAACGTAAGATATTCTTCATGTTCATGGTATCAGACAATAGTGCTATTTAAGTTTCAGTTTCGCATGGGTAAGAATTCTGCAGCATACCATGGGTTGATAATTACTAACGGTTGGGAGCGGGGAAGATTATTTAGATCAAATTGTTGGATCAAAGAAGCAGGATTATAAAAGGTCTTGGGCATCAATTTTTTACAACTTTCTAGAAAATTATGGTAGTGGAGAAAAGGTAGTTTACAGCTTAAAATTTCTTTGGTACAAACTAAATAGTTTACACATTTTCGAGTTTGAAATTCTAGCAGATTTTTGATGGGGTCTGAAAACGCCAATTGAAATCTGGATAGGTTGAAACTTTTAGAAGAAATATATCAATATTTCTTCTAAATTCATCCTGTGCATAACTAATGGTCAGTCCACAAAATGCGACAGTCTAATAAAGCATTAGTTTGGCATCCCACTACAAAAAGAACCAAATGGATGGGATTTTGTAGCTCCAGAATCTGCTCTAAATATTGACGGGGGGTCTACAAAAGAGAAATAAACATTAAACTGCTATATTGATTATTCAGCACTTCGATCTTTCGTGGAGCTTCTAGCCCCCCTGATTTTCTTTATAACGGTTATTATTATTTTGTTCAAATATACAGTATATGCAAATATATATGTAAATGATGCAAAATGCTTGCAATATTTATAGATTTCAAAATACTTCGAACTACGAGTTTTAGTGGAGGAACAAGGAGAATTTGGCCATTTAAAATTTAGTGAATTGAGGAGATCAAGCTGTGAACAAATTTTTATAAATAAATGAAATTTTCAGCTACGCTTTTAACTATTTTCCCATCAGAGCAAATATCAATACGGCATGTGAAAAGAATTTTGCACCCATATGGTATCAAAAACTACAAAAAAAGTTTAAGCTATTTGAGAGCACGCTTTTATGTTGTTAAATGTCATCGTTTCCATATTTCTCTACCCTGAGTGTATATAGAGGTACTTGTTCTAATGATTAAACTTTTATTCTGTATTAGCAACTGATGATGTATGATGAATCCGAAACGTTTTGCAATGTTAAACAAACAGTTGTCTTTTTACGCACCATATCTAAACTGCTATATCGATTTAAACCTAGCAGGGTTCTTAAATACACTCTCTTTTTTTAACAAGCACCAAAACCTTGTCACATTCAGCCGGTAGACCACGTTTTATCTCCATAAAGAAGCTGTAATAACAAATTTACCTGTCAATCTTCGACCATGACAAATATCTAGGATATCTTCCAATGGTGTTTCTGTTAATCCGTGAGCTTCCATGACTCTTGCTGCACGAACCATTTCATCCAAGGACTGCAGAAATAACAGAATTAATTGTTACCAAGAGCCATACCAATAATATTAACAATACCAATTGAATGGAAGGTTAGCAACAACAGCAAGTTTATTTGTTCAGAGGGAAATAACAACAATCATAATACTAACTGTCTGCAAGTGCAATGTCAATAATAACAATACGAATTGTTTTGAACGAAAAAAACAATACAAACAATAACAATTGTTTAGAATGAAAATAACAATACAGACAATAACAATTGTGTTGGAAAGGCATGATTGATAATAATAACAACAATTGTCTGGCAGAAAAATACAAATAATAGCAATGCCAACTAGTTGCAAAATATCAATGATACTAAAACTGATTGTTAGGAAAAACATTATCGATAACAACAACGTCTGTTGTTTGATAAAACAATACAAATAATTGCATTAAATAGCTTGTAAGAACAAAACAATAATAACAATACCAACCTGTCGGAAGAACAATGCCAAAAATAACAAAATTAAGTTTCCATAAGCAGTAATTAACAACGTATTTCAAATATAAATGGCAAACTAGCAATGAAAAAGAAAGTTTGATGAGCAACGTACAGAACATCATACCTTGTTGGCCTTTACCAATCGATACTGGATTAGACTGTGGGGTGATAAGTCATCTTCATTTAGCAGCTCTGATGGGAGCCATGCTTCGTTGTTCTTTGCAAGAATCACAGCACTCTCGTAGTCACCACGAGTGATTAAACGTTGAAGAAAGTAACGCATTTCTGAATGAAAATATATATAACTGCTTAGACTTCTCTCCCTCAGAAATGTGATCATGAGCATGTATGCGGTAATTTCTGCTTTACCAATACGTACAGCTCAATCACATCATAAGCAGTCATGCAACGTGCTGACAAGCCTACTAACTTCAAATCCATGGTGTTTATGGAGATGTTAGGCCCACAGAAAATTGTTCTCACTTATTCTATTCCGTCGTTTCTAACCTAAGTTTTCCAAGGCACTGGCATTCAATGTCTTAGGTCAAGAAATTCAAAGCATTGTTGAACCAAAGTAGAAATTTACAGTGATTAAAATCTGTTCATATTTACTGTCGAAATGTCAAATTTTGATGACAACAGGAAGAGATTCAGCTTTGTTCCCACAAAGAGAAAGAAAGGAAGGAACCTCTGAGGGTCAACTATGTTTTCTTACAAGAAAAATTTTCCATATTTGTAAATCGCCTCTCTTGAAACCAGTCTCAAAACAAGTTTGAATATCACATTGAAAAGGGCATGATTCCGAGAAAATAAATGCATGATCCTAATACGTAGAATAATGGCTTTTGCTTTGTTGAGAGTGGAAAATATATTTCATAATACAATAATGATAATATTTAGCCAGGTACATCATATCAGTTTATTTAACTGATTTTCATAAAAGATCTGCAAAACAACTGAAAAAGAAAGAGAACGAAGTACCTATTTCAACGGACGCTTTGTGCTTGATTCTACTCAGGCCCTGAAATGTGGCAAACAAACACTAAATGAACACAGAAAGAAGACAGAGAATTCAAGCTTGGCCATAATATACGTCATAGGATGGGTGTTGGGTGGACAATACGATCAACAAAAAATAGGTAATACAAAGGAAAGCAAACCTCTGGTAGCAGAGAAGAGTGGCCATGTCTGCAAAGTGAGTCTAACAGATTCATGTATAAAAGAGCATTCGTTGAGATACCATTGTCATTCATTTCTGCAAACACCTATCAATTGAACAGAATATTAATCACAAATGACTTCTAGAATAGTTCAGTTCTGTTTAATTTTAACTTCCACAACATACAAATAATTTAATATACATTCAATAAAGCTAGAATAGCAAATTACAACAGATGATAAATAATGACAGTCATTACAAAGAGGGTGCATAGATTTTTGTATGGAGGACAACTTCATAAGGAGGAGCTCTCTCAATAGGTTAACTAATGTAGAAGAGAGTATACCCTATGCTCTCTAAACTCTACTCTAAAGTACTCTTTAAACTAAGCATGTGTGCAAATGTGGATTAATAGGAAACACAAAAGAGACCCTATTAATAATAGTCTCCAAGCTTACCCTATCTATGCCTTCCATGTCTCCATTAGCAGCATAACCCACGATTAATGCTGTGTATGTGTCTACTTGTGGTGTAATGTTGTTTTCTCTGAAGAGAACAAATCATTTGTACTTTATTTGATATTACTAATACATACACAATGTTTCTTTCCATCAATGCTAACACTGACAACAATATTCTGTGTTTTCCATCACAGAAATCGACACAGTGTCAATTAATTCTGGCTACAAACACACTGATCAAGAACATTTCATTATCAACCTGAAGTCAATCTGTTGCAATTGAAACTGTTCTACTGTTCATCTTGGTGAATGAAGAATTGATCCTCAATAGCTCTCCTTTCTCTATGAAATACTAACAATGACACATGTCACATGCAACAAACTGGAATAAGAAATAATATTATACTGACCTCATTGTTACTAATATTTTGTGGGCACCTTCCATATCACTAAAGAGCAATATAAAAAGCATGAAAAAGCTGAAATATTCATAATTGCTCATAAATGTCTAACAGACAAGCAAATACAAGAGCCTTTGCTCAAATCAACAAGCCATCAAAAACAATGCTCAAGTTTGTAATAATTCATAAAAATGGTAGGCTGTCCTACTCCAATATTCTATGAGAAATCCAAAGTTGAATGCAAATGAAAGTTCAAAATTCCTTCTTCTTTACCATAAAACAAATTGTATTTTCTTCTAAACTTGTTTCTCTCCAAGGCTAATGATGATGCAGTCTGAGAAGATGTAATGAGGGTTTTTCACAAAAACTATGGGACAAAGGTGCTGAATTTGCCAAGTATTATGGAAGTAGCCAAATATTGTTGAGCACAAGGGCTTTCTACTTGTAAAAAGTTTTGAAGAAAATTGAGGCTCAGGCAAAATGGTGGCTTTCTTTTAGGAAAAGACCATATATTCTTCCAGATGTCAATAATGACACATAATAATTGGAAATCAAGTTCACATATGAATTGGATGGGGCTGCATGCAACATAATCAGGAATAGCTACTCTCTACTACGCATCTCCACTCTCCAATATACTGTAAAGCAAGGGTCACCCACCCTTTTGGGCTTCAGGGTCAAAATCATTACACAACAACTTTGCTGGGGCCAGATGCTGGTCATATAGAGCCCTATTCTAGATAGATTGTCCATATCCTGAGACAAGTGTGATCGCAAGTGCACATGTCCAACTGCAACACTAGTGACTGTCACCTTATATCCTAAATGAGGCATTTGTCATGCTTCAGCAACAAGAAACTCTGTATTTCTGATACAAATATTTTGGATATCATGAGCCATTCCACACACATAGTTAAGAGCAAATGTTTGTGCAGACCAGGGCACATATGCAAAATGATGCTCTTGCTCTAATTTCTTCAGGACATGGACTGATAGTGCTGTTAAGTCTAGGGCTGATGTTGAAACAGTGGCATTGGTAGAATACAAGAGCCACAAAGTGTACAACAAACACAAGCACTTTGTCAAAGCAGTATATTACTTTAGAAATACATGCACTTTTGCCACAAACTCTGTGACCAAACTAGCTGGTATCTGGGGTCAAAGCATGGTGGCCCCTACTTTAAAGCTTCCACAAATCATCATAAGAGTTAGGTTAGCAACAACTTAATCAGCAAAATGAATATTTCGCTCCAAGCCAAGGCCAACATAGTTCCAAAAAGAGTGGCTGACAGTGCTACTAGCATTGCAAATACAGAATAATATGTAGTAAGTTAATTAAGGACTAACTTGTTTCTGCAGTGGCCTGTTACCAGTGCAGTATAGATTGGTTCAGAGACAGGAATCCCTTGCTTCACCATAAAATCAACAACCCTCCTAGGATTGAAAGAGAATTTTTGCAACTATACGAATTTTCCAAATTGAATTAAGGAAATAAATTTAACCTTACGCTAAGAGAAATTGAAAAAAATAATAGCACATGTTCACATTAAGAGTAACATAAGATTGATAAGAAAAAGCCATGTCATTTTGAATGTAAAGCAACAACATTCTGAGGCAAAAGAAACAACTTCAGTCTATATTTTCTCCGTTCATATGATGACAAACTTGATACATGATGATTTTTGAAGCAATGCAGATAGGGATGTGGGGCCAATACTAAGGCAAGTGGTACAGTCTTGAAGGTATATGGTTTGTTTGACCAACAATACTTTGAAAAAACACTTTTCAAAACTGCATTCCAAAAGTAAAAGTTTGCCAAACTATTCTTTTCTATGCAGTGGAACTGCCAAGGAAATAAAAATTGAAGGCTATAAAAAGACAACATAGCATGCATACTCTTGCCCTTTCTATTTTGCTCTTCAAGAGCAACAGATGCACTGTCTCTCAATTGCCTCCTATAGCATTGGTTTTATCATAAATTTTAGAAAGTTTTCTGTAAAAGCTTTTTTTAAATGTCCTGTTTCATAGTTGTCCATAAAAGTAAAACATAATAAGCAATTTCTCAGCATTTGCTTCAGTAGACAGCATAACAGTGAAGACTAAATATTTTAGAAAGCACAATGGCGCTATAACCAACTGCCCCCAGTACATGTTGGGGGTAGGACACCTCCTAAGGGTCCCCAAGCTTTCGAGGTCTTGAAGGTGTCTCTCACAGATTTTCAAGAGACAAATTTTTGCTTTCAGAGGATTTAGATTGGGCCCCAATTCTGATTTAATTGCTAAAGGTCCTAAGTGTGTCTTTTACACCACTGGTTCCCCTCAATTATATCAATGACCTATTCTGGAGTCCCTTAATGCATAACTAATAGTCTGCAGTGTTTCACAGAAATCTGAAGCTCACCCTATGCAAGCCAACTTCATTTGAGTAGAGCTTCAAGTTGGAAGCACACTTACTAACAATCAACAAGTTGATTTTTTGTAAGTTTGGATTCTAAATTCCTAGCACAGAATTTGGGGGCAAAAGTCAAAGGAACTTACAATAAATATGAAGAGATATTTAACTGCAAAGAACGCAGAGAATTGAATAAGTAAATAATACTTACAGGGCACCAGTAAGGTCCCCTTCATGACAATAGGCTTGAACAATTAGCATGTATGTTGACTAAAATGTGAAGAGAAAATGCTATGTGCAATAAATTCATTGAAAGCATAATCTAGGCACTACTGTAATTTGCTAAATAGTGAATATTGTAGTACAGAATGACACCACAGTGCACAGCAATAGTGTCTTTCTCATGAGGTAGTGGATAATTATTGGTTCAGAGCTACAGGTAGACTACAGGGTGATTCCATGTTATGGAAATTACACTCAGAGATATTATCTCTTAGTTTTTGCTCACTACTACACAATGTAGGAACAAATGAAGACAAAACTAGAAAAATATAAACAAGATTAGCACTTTACTCTCCTTTCAAAATATAGCATCAGATATCATTTACTTTCTACAATCTATTTGTTAATTCATGATCATTACAGACATTACTATCAAAAGGAAATGCCTTTTAGAACCAACTTTCAAACTGAAAAATCTTCTAGCTGGAGTGATGAATTGGACACTTAAAGCAGCAGAACAAACCTTTAGATGTTAAAAAATACCCTGCCTCCTTTTGGGGGCATTATAAAACTAGACAAAATTGACAAAGGTAGGGGCAAAATCCTCCTGAATGGCCCTAACTGTTGCTGCCTGTGAACCAATATTAATGAAACAAGGCAATGAGCTCCCTAAGTCTAAAATTACTGAGAGGGCAAATTCCCACTTTCCCCTCAAAGTGCTTGTTATTACATACAACTTTGTAGCCTAACACTACAAAGGTAGAAACATCAAGAGTACCTTGTCTGGTTGTATTTTACTCTCCTGCATATCGGCCAAGAATTCAAGTGGAGAAAATGAATGGCGATTCTGAATGTAAACTGATAGAAGGGCATTGTAATGAGTTGTTTCCAATTCCACACCTGAATGGGAAATGGAATTAAAAACAGTACTACCAAAAGCCACAATGTTTCCTCAAAATGTAGTATGTGCAAAGTGTGGAGGCATATGGTTCTAACAGAGTTAAACTAATAATAGTCCCATCCAATGTAAAATGAAACTGGAGATCAATTCTCAAAGTTAAAAACATGAGTTAAAACCTGGTTTTATTGGTTCTTGTACATTAAAAGTCTCAGAAAATAGTGGTTGTTATGTCTCTGTACCTATTTTTGACTTTTTCTGGGACACACAACAAGGGATTTTGCTTTAGAGAAGAATTGTGACACACTTGACAAAAAAATGTGACACATGTGAAGCTGCTTTTTTAGGAATTGTTTCTTCTGAATTTTTTAAATTTTTCCAAAAAATTGGTGCAGTGGTTGGCAGGTTTTTCTTGAAAGCAAATAATTTGTAAAGCTTTTTCAACACATTCCTGCAGAGCAACTGCTGGAGTAAATGTCAAAATGGTAATACAGAAAGACCCTAAACACAATCTGTTGGGGGTGCTTTGATGAATTTAAAACTAATAATGGAACTTTATGCTGTTCTAAAAGGAAAAATATACCACCAGTATCATGACAGCTTAACTCAGACTGGAAAGCCTGTTTGTTGCTCAGGCAATTTCACTTTTTAAGAAAGCATGGTGCATGTCAGAGGAAAATCCCCACAATTTTTGTGGGGATCAGATATCAAAATACTTGCAAATTATCTTATGTTTATGGCTTTTTCCCCTTGTAATAATACTACTTCTTTGCCTCTTCTCCTTCTGGTCATCATGAAATTACATTCCATGTTGACCATCAGGAATAAGCTGATTTAACTACCGTATCTCCCATTTTCTTCCACATTATTCTGTTCTTTGTATAGATGTTCTGCATGCTGACTTGTGATAAAAGTGGTGTCATTTGAAAGGAGGGATATTTTTCTTTTGTTCTTTTTATGTTGCTGTTAATAGTTGTTACTCTTGTTGTTCTTTTCCTTCCTTTGAATTTTTCAGTTGTTTTTTCTTCAAAAACAGTACCTCATAACATTTCTAGCTGGACATTCTGGGGGTAATATAATACATGGTGAGTGAACCAATACACTGACTATGTGCATTAAATATTGGAAAGTGTGCAGGCTAGTGCATGGGCAAGATATTGTGGGCATGGGCGCTAATGCAGTTTTGTACCGCCTCCATGTCTGCCATTATGAAATTGATGAAACATGGTGCGATTATACCCACACACACTCCATGTTTAGTAATTGCCAACATGGCAGACATGAAGGCGATACGAAACTGCATTATTACCATGGTCATGTATCAGTATTTACAATATGGGTCATAACTAGTTCATAGAAAGTATGGCAGTCTTGTGGCCCCAACTTACACAGATATAGGACTAAAAGCACCAAAAAAGGTAAGTACCTTTCTCTTTCAGCTTCTCCCATATTTCCATCACCAGAGATATTCTACTCTCAGCTGCCTCTGCTGACATTTTACTGCCACAGTTTCTGATAAACTGATAAGCTGTTACTGGAGTAATTCTTGCATCTAGAGTTAGAGAAATGCATCCATTACTGTAGCAATTGATATAGGAATCACATTCAATATTAATAACCAATTCGTTTCCAACATGGAAAAAAATCTTGAGACCTCCATAAAAATTATTTATAAGTCTTTTCTCATTGTCATTTATTACCTGGGTTGTCTGTGAGTTTCTGGAACTCTTTTCTCAAAGCATCAGCATTCTGGTAGTCGCTATTACTGTAATTTCGAAATCTCTCCTCTCTTTGCCGGTAGAACTTGGTAAAGTTACTTGTCGGACGAGTGACAGTTTCCCCAACGCTGGTCTCCTCATCCTTTTCATCAACATCAGTACTTTCACTCGATCCAGCAATAGTTGCTTCTTCTACATTTGTAGCCTTAAGTTTTGCACCAGACAAAGCCGAGAAATAGCACTCTATCTTCCTAAAAACTGGAAGATCTAACCGGCCACCTCTGTTAACTGCGTAGTTTGATGTGTAGATTCTGTATGATGAAATTCGACAATTGCTGATACTTCTTTGACACAATCTCCTGCCTGCATTGTTGAAATGCAACAGTCTTTTGGAAGCACCAAGCATTATATTTCTATTTTAACCAGGCACAATAAATTTTACTCATTTAATCCACAGTCCTCATTGCGTCCCTGACCCATGCGGCAAAATGCAGCAAAGACCGGCCTTTTCAGAACGTCTCGTTATCATTACATCAATCGAGGTAAGCCATATCAAGTTACAGCTGCCTTACGGACACTTTCGGACAAGAGAGAAATTCTTACAACAGAAAGATTGCAAAACCTCGATGACTTAAAAAGTGAATAGAATTTAGGCCTAAAAACCATAAAAACAACGAAGAAAATTAAGTCTAAGGGATACTTTGTTCAATTATTGTTCATTAACAAGTCAATTAATAACATCATCATCATCATCATCATAAATTTATTTGTTGTTGGTATACACTAAAATCGTTATAGAAACTAATTAAAACCAACATACCAGAACTAAAAACAAATTAACAACTTAATTTATATAGGAAAAAGTGAGTAAATTAAAATAAAATAGGTATACCTATAGCTAGTAACTAGTATCTGCAGGTGTTGCACGTGCAATGAGTGCCATTCCAGGGTTAGTGTGTGGAATACAATCGTATGCCTTAGACAGATCCATTAGTATTGTGCCAAAAATATCCATTAGAATCTAAGCTCTGCTTCCAGGCTTCAATAACCTGAAGTAAGGCATGTTGTGTACTATTGCCTTTTCGGTAACCTGATAACAAGTTGGAAAGGAGAGTGCTGAAATAAGACTGTATTTTAATTCTTTCAAAGATTTTTGAAACTGAAGGTAAGACACTAATTGGTCTGTAATTAGATCTCAGGTAGGATTCCTCGCTTTTAAAAACAGGTGAAATGGTTGCAGCGTTTAGCTGTTCAGGAAAAACACAGTCTTTAATAGATGTGTTGATGCAATCAGTGAGATGGGGACAGATGGTTTTGTAGACATCTAAGGGTCTTCGATGGTATAACCCCGCTTGATGCTTTTTTAGCATTTAACGCATCGATCTGTTAGGAGATTTCCCACGGGTTAACACGGGATATACTCTTCAGCGCCAAATCAGGAGCGCAACTAGGAATTTTCGAGGACGGGGATCCATTCGTCCAATCCACGAAAAAGGGCCACAGAAAAACCTTTTTAAGAAAATACGGCCTTCAGATACTGTTTTGCAGATTCATAAGTGGAAGAAATATTTTGGGACGTTTACTGATATCGTTGCTCTGAAGGTCAATGATTCTTTTTGCCATTGTTTATCATGGTAGAGAAAGGAAAAGGGTGGCCGGTAGCGAACCCTCCGGAAAATTTTTGGGACCATACCGTCACCATGTAAGGGAAACGTCCTTTTTGAATGGAGAAGGCATTAAAAAAGGACACTGTGTGAAAAGGGTAGTGATCTAGACCCTCTGGACCCATCCCCCAGTTGCGTGCTTGTTGCAAATACAAAGGGTTTTCAATTCAAGGGTATAACTTTTTCTCTTTCAAGAAACTTTTGGTGTCTAATAAACAACGGGGAGGAGAATCTTGTGCTCTCGGGTAGATAAAGTAAAAATTTCCAAAATTACTGCCATTGGTGTTGCATGACCTCTTTGTCTGGGGAGAGGGGTATAAAGCAATGCTTTTGATCAATCAAAAAGTGAGTACCAAAATCGTCCAGTTTATAGCTTCAACTAGCTTCATCGAATTTTGAAGATTTATAGCGAAAAAGGCAATGATTGCGTGAACCGATGGTAGAAGCAGAAAAATCTCATCTCATGGCTATACAGTGAGGAAAAGACATAGTCAGCCCCAGATATCTTGCATTGGGTACATGGAATGGACTCGGGGAGGGGGGGAGTAAAAGCTTTCTATTGCCCAACAGGGTCTTTATCTACACGTCGTCTTTGCAAATATCAAATATCAACACTTTTTATAGTTGGTTTTGAATTCTAGTTAAAAACTAATTAATACCAACTATTTATTTACAATACTATTTTTACATTATTGGATTTAAAATAAATAATTAAGAACAATATAGACAACCCATAAAACCAATAAAAAGAAACTTTCTATGTGCAGATGTGGCACGTACAATTTTTGCCATCCCAGTGTCGTATTTCTTTTTTAAAACTTTTTGCGGAAGTTGTGAATTTTATCTCATCACTTAGTGCATTCCACAAAAGACTTCCTCTAAATGATAGGGAGTTTATTCCGTAACGCTGAGAATTCACAGAGGGGATCTTACATAATTCACTAATACGAAGACCATAGGGCACATCTCTTTTGGTGAAAAATTCCCACATGTATTCTGGGTTTAGATGGTTAATTGTTCTATAAACTTCAGTCATGAGTATTTCTAGGTTCTTTTTGTGTATTGTCTTTGATTTATCCCTATCTAAAAGATCTTCAAACGTGGATTCGTAATCTCCATATAAGGCCCTCAGTGCACGCTTGTGAGTCCTATTTATTTCATTATTTGCTCCTTTGGTACAAAATAGCCAAATTAGAGGACAATATGAAAAATTGGACATTATCACGGAGTTGACAATCAACTTCGACTTTTGTTCTCCTAAAAATGGTCGTAATCTTATAAATGCATTTACTTTTAGATTGACCTTCCTGCATAGCTCTTTAACATGAGCTTGAAACTTAAGTGAATTATCAATGTTTACACCTAGAAGCTTTACCTGGTTGCTTGATGGAATTAAATTCCCGCTAATATTAAGGCATAGTTTACTCATGCCCTTTCGTCCTAGAAACATTATTTGAAATTTTGAGGGATTGGCTTTCATGCCGTTGTCAGTGAACCATTTCATCAACCTATATGCAGTGAGCTGGCGAATCCAAGAATCGAATTACTAGCGCCTTACTGTCAGACCAAGTTGGAAACTGAAACTCCTGCAAGACTTGCGCCATCTCTACACCTTCCGTACCTGTGTTTGGTGCTCCTAGGTTCTAGATTCGGTGGATGTCAATGGGGAAATGATTTAGAAGTACAGTGTAGTGCACTTCAATATACAGATTCTATGAGTTATTGGGGGCAATGCCCCATGCCCCCCTCAGTATTCACCGTGAAAAGTCATTGCGTTCACTGAACAAAGTCAATGAAACATGAATTTCACGCAGCCCCAGGAACTGACTCACCGAACCCCTGGAACTGACTCGCCGAGCCTCTGGGGTTCGATCGAGCCCAGGTTGAGAACCACAGGTCTTGGAGCATTATAACGCAGATATGTGGCATGCAGGTATCCTGATTTTGTTGTGTGACAAACTTCAAACTATTTTTCAGTCTTTACACGAGTGTTGTAAGAAATTCTGTTTCTGTAGATGGTGATCCTTTTAGGAGATTAGGCCATTGTTCCTTCTGAATGCATTCAATGTATAGGGTGCTGTTACCGCTAAAATTCAGCCCTTGTTATTCTTTAAAATGGTACCCTGCAATTTATAAAATGGTACCCTGCAATTTATAAAATGGTACCCTGCAATTTAGAAAATGGTACCCTGCAATGTAGAAAATGGTACTCTGTGTTTTATGAAATGGTACCCTCTGTGGTTTATGAACTGGTACCTTCTGCTTTATAAAATGGTACTCTGCATTGTATAAAATGGTACTCTGCATTTGATAAAATGGTATCCAGCAGATTATTCAGAGGTCTGGTTACAAACGGTCTATCAAACGCCGACGGCGCTAAATGGGTCTCCATTTGCCACGATGACAAAGATATAACTTTAGAGAGCTCTTTGTGAGTGACTGATTTGCGAGTTGAATTGGATTCGAAGTACACTTATTTGAACTTTTAGCTGGGGTTGAGGGAATAGTACACCCCTACATTGTCGTAAATTTCTGTAAAAGTTTGCAACATTTTGGCAATTTCGGCAATAACCATCTTCTAAATCCGTTCATGCTACTCTTACATACTATTTCCAGGTGAATGACACGTATTCCTCGAACAACAAGCGGCTTCTATCACAAAAGAGCTAGTACATTTCTCTTCTAGGCAACCTTGTCAACATTTCAAGACATTTTCGCTAGAAACCGTATTGCTAGTATGATTTTCAACCAGTCCATGCTAAAATGCCTGTAGATCCAAGGCAACTCAAACATAGCAGTGTTATACGTGTAACACTGCTTGCTTATTTACGCAAGCTGGCCTAGGCAAGACACTTACTTACCTTCTTTTACAACAGACACGTATTATTTGCTTCGAAATAGTATGAAAGAGTATTACAACTAATTATTACTTACTATATCTCAAAAGTATTTGGCCACTTAAACCCACAAAATTCGTCGCAAATCGGTCAAACTCAATAAGAGTTCTCTAAAGGTATACTAGTCCCTTGTCATCGTGGCAAAGGCGTCCAATTTAGTTACAAGTTTTTGCTCCACTAAAGGTTTGATGAGACCGATGGACTGACTTATCTTTTGTAAATAAATGTAGCAGATCTTAGGCCTAGAATTACTCTTAGATCATTCTTAAGTGCCAAAGGTGCAAATTCATCTAAAAATTTAAGCAATATATTCCAGCCTTTGCTGATGTTACTACAGCATAAAACTAAGCAAGATTCTATATTTTGTATTGATAATGCAAAAGCACATCTGAAAGAATTATTATAACTAGGATGCAAACAAATTCTTATGTCTTGATGAAGCTTGAGCCTCGCATTATTCTTAAAGTATTCTCAAATTTCAGTGATTTTGGGCCTCGATATTATTGTAAACTTTATTCTTTAATATTGCAAACTTAGAAAAGAGTGTAGAATATTTCTTATTCTGTTTTGCGGATGTTTTGCTTTATGTTGAAGTAAAGCATCAATAAATACTTAGAAATATTTCTTGATTTTTCAGACGAAGTTAGACCTTTCCTGTGAGAGTTTTTTAGAAAAATTTCAAGGGACATGAGAGGATTTTTAAGACTTAGAAAAGGTTTTTAGTGTTTATGTATTTAAAATTCGATTTAACTGTGTGCAAAATGTTAGGATGTAATGCTGGCTACTTTCTAATAGCTTAACTCCTGTTAATTACCATGGACGTAATTTCCGGGGGGGCTAGGGGGGCTGAAGCCCCCTCAATAATTTTGATGATACAAAAATTTTTATGTACATTGTACT
>OLMO02000301.1:4676826-4688992 GCA_900291935.2 Cassiopea xamachana
ATCAATTTACATTTTTGCATTACCGGGAAGATAGTGATTCTGTGATTTGCCATACCTGTGCACTTGCAGACAAAGGCTATACAGTATTATTTCTTGTGTTTTTCTATTACCGTGCAGAAAGAGAACTTTCGTGATCCTAAGTCATTTTAAGGCCTCAGAGATGGCAAAATCTCTGGAGCTTCCGGGGGCTCCGCCCCCTGAACCCTGCCAGAGCTCTACCCTGGACCCGCTTGGTGGCTTTCAGCACCCCCCAGACCCCCAGCTGTTTTAGGCGATAGCCAAGGTCCACTAAATTACGCTAGAAATTAGCCCCCTCAAAGTTTTTGTGGAAATTACGGCCTTGATTACTAAAATTTCTCATCATTTCAAGTTCGCATGGAGCTTCTTCACTTTTCATTAATGTGCATGCGCAAAACGTTTTTGTCAGGACAGTCTTAACAGAGTTTTGATATTGGGATCGTGAAAATGTTAAGAAAGTTTCAGTACTTTGCCAGAAAAACTGTCTTATAATTAACAAACATCTTAGACGGATTTTACCGTATTGACTTTATCACTTCCCGCCAAGTCATATTCGTCCCAGGCTTTCTAGTTTATGCGCGGTTTATTGTTCTTTGATACATAAACACCACATGAACAACAAAATGGATGAAAGAACAGAAGTTTTGCTAAAAGAGAACAGCGATGGCTTGCAATGTACGGATCGAATTTCGAAGTGCAAAGACGCTGTATGTTGCATATCTGCTAGAGACAATAGAGAAGATAGGTAGGTGTTTCAATGGTGTAGAAGCTTGCGATAAACCTTCAAGAACTCTTTCGTTTTCGATACATACAGGTATACTGCACCCATTCTAAGCCTTTGATTTTTAGAATAATACCAGAATTTTAGCAGTACCTCACCTTTGCAGTTTTTCTAGGCCTTACGGTTACAGACAAGGAAATATTAGTGTTATGAAATATAAAAACAATCAAATTTTGAGTTGAGATCTAGAATGCTACATTAGGGTGGATAACGTCTTTTTTACTACTTGTCGAATCTGGTATTTATAAACTTGCTTGACAGATGTATTGCCCACACCTGTTGATGCTAAACAGTGTTCTCTTATAGGCCAATAATTTCACATTTTGACAGACATTTCTGTGCAAACATTTTTACCTCATTCATGTTACCCATGCCGTAGTATGCGTATGGGAATTTTGTTAAGCTATACTTGTTCAACTTCTTTTCTTTATTCCACAGGAAAGGAACTGGTTTCTTTGCAAAATTGAAAATAGCTGGATGTGAAATACGATGTATTGTTACTAACAATCATGTTTTGCCTACAAAACAATCCGCAAGTGATGGCCATGCCATATTCTTTTATGAAGGTTTAAATCCTGGAAAGCAAGTGAGACTAGAACCAAATCGATTATTCTATACTAATGAGGTGAGACTTCCTGGGTGTGTTTTTAAGTTTTTGGGATAATTTTGACTTTTCCCTTGCATAGGGATAGGCCTGTTTTGTAAGGGTCAGTCCATATCCTAAAGAAATTGGTTTGAGAGCATCAATTCCTAAGTGTTCCCATCTTCCCACAAGTGATAGCTTTGAAATATTTGACATTACACATGAGATGCAAGAGCCATGTATTTGTATTGGAACTATGCAAGAGATAAGAGTTTCCTGCAGCTCCTTTGCTTACCTAGAAGGAGTCCACATCAGCTTTTTGCTGCCAAATTTTGACCTGAGTAAATTAAATGATGTATGTATGTATGTATGTATGTATGTATGTACACTTATTCTGGGCCATCAGCATCAGCATTTACATTCAGTATATTGACAAATAGATACACTAAGTTTTGATTTCTAGTAACAATTCCAGCAAGCATTTTTATTTTTGATTCCATTTAAAGAAGATTTTTCACACACATTTTTATCCTTCAAATGTTCTGATTTTTATTAACCTGTTCATTTAACCCAACAACATAGAATTGGATCATTTACATACAATGTAGTGATGCAATAATTTGTAGTCATAGCATTTCTGTATTCTTGACTATATGGTAGTATCTTTAGCATTAAATTTGATGTGAATGGCCCATACCAATATTTTGATATCATTTCTATTATTGATTTGTTTCAGACATTAGATTATACCTTGATTGGTTGTGATGATGTCAGAATTGAAAATGAGCTTGGTATTGTTCCACTGGAGTTTATGGATGTAATTGGAGAAGTAGATGATGATATATTCATCTTCCAGCACCCTAAGGGTGAATCTAAAAAGGTTTCTTATCATAAGATTTCCGATATTCAGCCACCATTTTTGTACTATAAAGCTGATACAGATGTTGGCTCATCTGGCTCTCCAGTTTTGAGAAAATTTAAATTGATTGCCGTCCATTCAAAGGGAAGTGAACATTTACGGTACAATAAAGGGATACTGTGCACTGCGATTCTTCAGGATCTAAATGAGCAGTGTAAGTAGTTCTGGTGAATACTTGCTTTTCATATAGCTTGGCTTTGTCCAATTCTGTATTTGATCAAATGATTCACAGTAGATCTTGTTAAAAATGAAATTACTGAAAGCAGAGACTGATGGAAATATTTCTTTTTGCACCTGCATTGCACATTTTGAATTGAGAAACATGTCAATAAGAAGCGGGTCTTCCATGTCAAGTCAACAAATACAAACTGATTTTGACACCTATCCACTGGGATTTTGCTCATTCTTTGGTAATTTGTACACAATAATGATGGAAGTACCATGTGCAAATTTCAGCTCAATAGCTTTATCCATTCTTGATTTATTAGGCAAAAATCAAGAACCATAAACAGGCTGAGTTTCAAATAATAACTATGTTACTACAGAATATTTGATTAAACTTGAAACAAAATAGAAAAGGCATCAATTTCATGCCTCGCAAAACCTGAACATCCTAGAATCAGTTAAGAAACATTTAAGGCTGGATCTGATGAAATATTAAGAAACATCCAGGCTGAAGCCAGAGAGTTAGTTTCTTATAAAAAGTTGTGTATTACTTACTTATTCATTAATTTTGCATAGTTTTAGCTCTTCTATGGCAAGGCTTAAGACAAATGTTGTGTTGAATATTCTGTAATTAGGTTTTTGGTGTTGTTCTTTGCATTTTATGGTTAGAGGAACTATTGTCTATCTCCAAAAAGGATACACATATAGACAAATACATACTTTGCAGGAAAGAGTATGTGATCTCACTTGCACCCACACATACATACCTCCTGACTTCCAAGTTGTACTTTTTTGTACATCTGCTTAATTATCTATTTGGTTTTATGAGAGTTTATGAATTAAGGAAATGAAGTCAAAGATGAGTGTTTTTAGGCCCAATTGCTCTTTACTGGCATTTTGTTTCTTTTCAGATATGTATAAGTTTGTTTGCATTAAAATGGCTACCTACTAAAGGAGTTTTTTTGTTCATTAACTTGTTTTCTTTCACATGTTTTGCATTTAGATATATTATTCAATTATAATGGTTTTTGTTATTAAAGTATCTTGTGATATTTGTGAATTTATTATAATTGTAATTCATAGGTCATATTCTATCTCACATATCAGAAAATAGCAGGATTGGCAGAAAAAGAGAAGCCTTGCAAAGTATGTGCTTAAGTAATATCATAATTAATATGGCTTCTTGTAGTTTAGTTCTTTGACTTTGTACGTAGAGGCTGATCAGCAATTTACTTGTGATTGCTCTATATGTGTTATATGATGGCATATTTTGTAGCTTAAGCATGTATTATAGCATTATAAATTTTTTTCAATTCATGATTGTTGAATTATTGATTTGAAAAATATGCACCAAATTGCAGTTTATTTAACTTTAGTATATGCAACACATCATTGCATAGGCCTTTCTAAGGAAAGCTACAACTCTTAATGATATAGACTCTGTGTATTAAGAAATGTCATGAACTTAAGCTCTCATTTGCCTTTCATGAATTATTTGTTTTTTTTGTTTCTCATTATATCTTTCTGTTCAGCTCTATCTGAAGCCTCACCTTCAAAGAAAATAAGTCCAATAAAGCAGTTTTCAAAAGATCCTAACTGTTGCCCAACTGAAAAAGAACTTCATGGTCTGTCAAAGGATATTGTGAATGATTGGAAAAGCCTTGGCAGAGAGCTTGAAATAGAAAATAAACTGATAATGAAAATACAGAAAGATCATATCAATTATGATGATATTGATGAAAAGGCATTTGCAATGTTGATGAAGTGGAGAGAAAAGGCAGGAAATTTGGCAACTTTCTATACACTGGGTAATGCCTTGAAAAATATTGGCTTAGTTTCTACAGCCCAGAAACATTGTTAATATGTTTTTAATTCTTAGATGCATAGCTAGTTCTAGTTGTGAACTTAGAATTTGCTGTTTAAAGTAGAAATGCGTATACTTTAGAGTGCCAAATAATCTTTACCTCCCAATTATTAATTTTTCAAATTTTTCTTTACCCGCTGTTGCTATTTCAACCCCCCTTTTATTAAGTTTAAAGAATCGGATATCAGTTCTCAGAGAATGAGTTCACTGCATGCCTAAGAAAATAGAAACTGCATTACAGAAGTACAAGGAACAGTTTAAAAAAGTGAATTGTATATGATTAGATGTGTTTACTTGAAATATCTACTTCAACAATCTGTGTTCTGTATTTTGTATCCCATCACTTTTTTCATCCCCCTTCTATTCCAACCCCCCTTTTATTAGTTTTCCAAAAATTTTATATCCCCCAATTATTCACATCCCCCCCAATTATCTGGTAGTCTACAGTAGTTGATTGTTAGTAGGTGTCTGATAAAGAAGCACTTCATTATACTGCAGCAATGTCTCCAATTTTTCAGACTACCAATAGATATTTTGGTATGCCTATCTTTTTGAACAGCCATGCATTTGTTACCCTTTAAAGCTTTTATTTATATAATTATTGTTGCAGCTCTAATTTTAGAAGAGCTATTTTCACATTTCTTACGTAGCTTGTTAATTTTACCTCCATGTAGTTTTTATCTTTGTAATTGCTGCAGAATCTAGAATAGCATAGGCACTTAGTAGTAACAGTTATGTTTTATATATAGTATGTAATAGTTTCTTATATGTTTTATGATGTCATGCCATCATGTGCCATTGGCATGGTATGGAAGCAGGAAGCTCTATAGATGTTCTAGCCAGCTACCCAAGCAGGCACTGATTTGAATACATGCCCAACCAATAGTGATAGATATTGTTGTTTCCATTTAGTGATTGTGTTCCTCCCTTGTCTGTTGTGCCTCAGTGGACTTTGTTGCTCACATATGTTATAGAGAGCTAGATTCTATCCTCATCTTGAATAGTGGCTGAATACTCCCTCATTGTCACCCACAAGTGAATTCTGAACTGTACATTAGAGAGGTATAGAAATCAAGTAGAGGAACTAGCAACCTACATTTGTGATGCCATTGGCTGTTGATGTATGATTCATGGTGGACAGATCTTTAAATGTAATTCATTTTGTTGAATCGAAATGAGCAGTTGATAGCAGTCTTGGAATGAATGTCGTAAAATCTCACAATAACTCATGTGCTAAATATCTGTTGATATTCACGCAATAGACTTTGTGTTCGCATACAAACAAGTGTATCTGAACTCAAGCGTGGTCGTTGATATATCATTTTAGTATATTATACGCATGTAGCACTGTTTGTGGCGTATGTATTTATTTTTAGCAATGTTTGAATGGATTTGTCAACATTTTAATGGTTCTTGGGCTTGGTAGAACTACATATTCCATTTAGTAGTTGACATAAAAATGACTTTCAAACATGCACAAATTATGAAGTTGTATATTTATGTCATATGCTCAAGTATTTTGGAGACTTTTAAATCGACTAGTATTAAAGTTTATAAACTTAAATGCCATTGTATTTCTCAAAATTTCTTGAACGTTACTATGCACCTTGGGAATGCTATTCAGGGAATGCTATTCACAAATTAATGAACTACTGTAGTGAGAAGTAGATTTGAGTGCCATTCACCATTATAGAAGCAAATGGCTTCATTAGAAGGGTAGAGAGAGGTAGCTGGTGTTTCTTTAGTGATATGTGACAAGATGTTTACACTTTTGACACAATATAGATTGTAGAGTCTTCTGCCTTCCCAATGATGGCTTGCTGAGCCTCTAAAAAGGAGCCTTACAGATGATGAACATGTTCTGTCGCATTGCAGCTCTTGGTCGCGAGAGCACAGCGCTCAACTCTCAGGCATGCGCAGTAAGAAAATATTAAGGTGAGAGACGACCGCGCGCTGTTAAACCTGAAAGCTTTAAGAGTTGCATCTCTGATAAATAGGCACAATAGAAACGGGTACAATAGAAACGGGATTTTTGGACTTTCATTCTATGATCGTTACTAGATTTTAAAAGGGGGTCTTATGAAAAGGGGTCCCAAAATAGTTTTGTATAGAGATTATAGTAAATTTGATGCAAATAACTTTAGGCAGGCGCTTAAGGATTGTCTCCACGAGGTCAATAGAGAAGACGTAGGATCTTCTGAATTTAATGAAAGAGTAGAGACGGTGTTTAATGAGCACGCGCCTATTAAGAAGAACATCCGTGCTAATGACGGTTCTTTTATGACAAAAGTCCTTCGAAAAGCAATATATACTCGTATTAACCTCCGCAATAGATACAATAAGATTAAAAGTCAAGCTGCCACAGGAATATTGTCAACTGAGGGGTCTATCAAATGACCTTATGTGATTATTACCTTGTTTACTGCATACGCAAATTTAATGGAGAATTAATTAAGGATCACAAAGTAATCAAAGCAAGGAAGATGAACAAATTCGAGGCAGGCCAATTTCTTACTGATGTTGCTAGTGTTTGCTGAGAGAGTGTGGTTACTCAAACAGATGACGTAGATATGCTTGTTTAGAACTGGTCTGCTCTCTTCTCTATGATCATTGATAAACATGCCCCTATTATGCAAATGCGAGTACCTGAAACGTTTTGCCCCTGGATATATCAGGACGTGAAGGCTCTTATGCGTAGTAGGGATAGGATGAAAATGGTTGCACTGAAAAGAAAATCATCAGTAATGAAGACCCTAATCCTACAGGCAGCTCAGGAATAAGTTCAATACCATGAATATTAAGTTAAAGAAACAGTACTTCTCGAATAAGATATCTGCTTTTAAAGGAAACGTAAAGGACTCCTGGAAGACAATTAATGAACTCTTAAACAGGCATTCCAAGTCATGCAACTATTGTAAATTGGGTGAGCATGGGATAAGAAAAGGACTAGATGTGAATTTTATTCTAATTAATCAATCAAATGGAATCTATTTACATTATTCTTAGATCGATTATATCAAGTTCTACTCTGCTCAACTCAATTCGCATTTCCAATACAATTCTAAAATCTGCTAACATATGTAACGCATGCATACTAAATAGGCGTAGGTAATGGGAGCATAGGGAGAGCATGCTGAGAAGGCGCAACGGAAGTGCCCGAAACAAGAGCCCAGTGCCCCTTTGAGTCCTCCGCTATGGCCCTTCACAACAGCAACACTGATTTTTTTAAAGGATGCTGATGAGGAAACTCGGCAAAGATAAGACATAAAGAACTTAATGAACGGTTACTTCTGCTCTATTGGCGAAAATCTTGCCAGCGATATTGAGGATGCTCCATATACCCTTCTGGCTGGTGACAGTGTTGTTACCAAAATGAATTCCCGATTTAAGCTCAAACATATAAGTACCTTGGACAATAGGGGTGCAATTGCCAAACTTTAAACTGCCAAGAGTTTTGGAAATGACAACATTTCAAGCTATTTCTTCAAACTGGCCTTGCCTTTCATTGAAACCTCCTTATCCATCATGTTTAATACTTCAATAGAAAGAAGTCAATTCCCAAATTTGTGGAAATTAGCAAGAATAACTCCTATTTTTAATGGAGGTGATAAGTCAGACAAATCAAGCTACCATCCTATATCTATATTGCCAGTCATATCAAGGCTATTTGAAAAGCTTGTGCCGACCAGTTGTACCAGTATACGAATGAAAATAATATGTTCTCGTCTATTCAATCTGGATTTCGGCGCCTTCATTCAACTTTAACATGCTTGCTCAAAAATACCGATGACTGGTACAATGGACTAGACCCAGGCAAACTAGTAGGATTAGTATTCATTGACCTTAAGAAGGTTTTTGATACTGTCAGCCATGATATCCTTTGTCAAAAACTCAATTATTGCGGTATACAGCAGCGTAAGTTATTATGGTTTCAATCTTACCTATCTAACCGGGAACAATTTTGCAGACTCAATGGGATTAATTCGGAGGCCAATAGTATAAATATCGGTATACCCCAAAGATCATGCCTGGGTCTCCTATTACACTGGTCAACAAAAAAAATTTTGAATTGGTGACAGGGACATTTCAGCCAAAATATATCATATAAATGAAAATTATTCATATATTATTATGGTGCTGATTCTGAAAATCATATTGATTTTGCTCTATTAGCTCTAGTTTTTGAGATCTGGACTAAGTCTAAGGTCGAAAAATGCGAATTTACCAAAGTTTATTCTTGTATTCGGAATATTAAAAGTTTCCAGGTGTACTTAAGCGAAAACCTAAAAGCAATAGTTATGTCACAAACACTAAAACAACAAAAGGAAGAACTTGAATGGGGCAGAGAAACACCTATGGTAAAAATTTTCTCTTTTTAGCTTGTCGAGAATGCTCGACACTCGTATCCCTCTTTAAGCTTCAGCAGTAATCTGCCATCATTCGTTTGTCCCATCGTCCTTGGTAGCGCTCTTCCATTAGTTTTATATCCTGGTGAAATCGCTCTCCTTGTTCATCACTTACATTGCCACAGTTCTCTGGAAATGTGTCTAAATGACTATGCAGAAAATGCACTTTAATGCTCATATTCGCCCCAGTCTCTCAGTAACTGGTCAACGTCTTGTCGACTAGCTCCTTGTAGCTATGTGCCTTGTGATTTCCCAAAACGTTCTTCACAACAGCAACAAAGGAGTTGCAAGCAATTGATTCTAAAGCATTCATGGAGCAAACAAAATTGTCATCATTGATGAGTTTTCGGATGTCAGGTCCATCAAATAAACCTTGTTTGAGTTTCCCTGAGCTGATGCCTGGGAACATTTTGCATATGTAGTTGAAGCATTGACCATCCTTATCAAGAGCTTTAACAAATTGTTTCATCAGTCCCAATTTGATATGAAGAGGTGGGAAGATGGTTTTTTCCTTAGATACAAGAGGTGCACTTACAAAATTTTTTTCACCAACTTTAATATGTGCTCGAAGTGGCCAATCCTTTCTTTCTCAGCATTGATCTCTGGCTCCACTGTCCCACAAGCACAGAAAGCATGGACATTTGGTGAAGCCTGATTGTTGACCATACAAAAAGTTCACCATTTTCAAGTCAACACAAATAACCCAGTTATGACTGGAGTAGTAGACTTTCCATCACCTGCTTAATAGACTCATGCTTCTCCTTCAATGTTGTTGAGTGTCCAATCGGTATTGATGCATAGGTGTTGGTGTTATGCAGCAGAACACATTTCAAGCTACGCTTTGAGCTGTCGATGAATAATCGCCATGAATTCGCATCGTATTCTTGAACACCAAGGCGCACCAAAACTCCTTCAACATCACTGCAATAAACAAGGTCGGTTCTTCATTGAAGAGTGGGATAAATTCTGCATCCCTATTACAGTAGAATGTAACTCGCGTCTCGCTCGTCAAGAGATTGTTTTCCTTTCGGCTCGACGCTAAGAGTTCTGCTGACTCCTTTGATAGACTCAAGTCACGAATCAAGTCGCTCAGTTCATTTTGGTCGAATAACATTGGCTCAGCCGAAGAACCCTCATAATCAGTATCATTGAAGCAAGCATCTTCATAGGTTTCAGCATCATGTATAATGTCATCATCATTATCACCATCATCAGCTTTATCACCATTTTTTAAAGAAAACCCACTAAAAAGAGGGATTGGCACTTCACTTGAATGTAGTACAGGTCGAATTGCAGACTTCAGGCAAGGGTAACTTTTAGATGTACGCTTCTTGTTGTTCAACCCAGTTGTATCGATTGAATAGAAATAGCAGTCATTGTCATGATTCTGTGTCTCACGCCAAACCATCGGAAGACCACATTTAAGTGATTTTCCAGCACCATTACTCCATTGCTACATCTGCTCCTTGCATGTCTTGCAAACAATATGTGGAGCCCATGATTTGTCCTGGTCACCAAGCTTGAGTTGGAAGTACGCATGGTACGCCCTTCTGTAAAAATCATCAATGGGTTTCTGTTTCCCTTTGTTGTGAATTCACCGCATGTTTAGCAGAAAATATTTGGATCGTTCTTGCATCCTCTTGCTGAAGCCATTTAGCTAAGTGAACCAGATTAGGCAATAGTGAGTTGGAACCATAGAGATAATAGGACTAGAGAGCTCGCTATGTCACGTGATCGGGGTCCACTATGTAAAGTCAAAATGGTAGCGTAGTCAGGCAAAAGACCACACGGAAACTACGCTCGCATTGCAAAAGTTTAACAGACGTTTGAAATATGATTAATGGGAATGTATACTGGAAATAGATAATTATTTCCGTAATATTAACCTCTTACGCTGCGTACAATTATGTACATAGATAGCCGAAAACACCAGGAACAGCTGAAATCCATATTTTTGTCTCATTGCACCAGTTAGTGCCTAACTCATATAAGGTTGAAAAAATCAAGGTAGAGGGGGAATAAGTTGATAGAGCTCTATTTTTCGGTTATATTGAGGATTACTGAGTGATTACTTGATGACAAAGGCATGTACATACAAGGCCAATGCAAGGATTTTGGTGAGTTGTTTTCTGTTGTAACAACCCTCCCCTAAGGAACACCTGGGATTTTCTTGCATATTCAGAACGTATAGAAGGAGGGCTATCATATGGTATATGATTTCTATATATTTAAAGAGTATAAAATTCCTCATATCTGCCTGGATCAAGTTAGCAAGGAATGCTTTTGAGGATATGGCAATTTGTAATGGCTATCCAGTGATATGCAAATGGGAGGGTATGATGCCCCCAAAATGTAAGAAATGTACCTGTGGCAATGTACTACAAAACTTTATGATATTCAGAGAAAGGATATCCTAACTTTAGGATACAAGTTCAAGACACCATGCTAGGAGGCCACCTCACAAAGTGAAAGTGGCTGCCCAAACTTTTTAGTTCTCATTAGCCACAGCAAATCAATTGTCTTGGGTGCTGAAGTAACAGTTCATTGAAAGTAAGCCAATAACTGAACTTATCATGATATTCAACAATTTATACAATGTATTCTATTAAAATAGCAAATTTTGGAAAGCCATGAATGCACTTTTGACACCATAGAATCTTTCAAACAAAAGATTTGTTAATAACTATACATAATATATATAAAGAATCATGCTAATAATTATATAGAATATATATTTATATTTATATATATATATATATTCTATATATATATGTATATATATAATTAAATATATATATAATTTATAAATACTGTTGGAAAGAAAATTATTGATGGTCTTTACTATTGGCTTTGGTGCATCAGAACATTCCATTTTTGCTATTACACAAAGGTTATCATCCAGAAGTAAGTCTGCTGTTGAGTATGCTTTTACATACATATTTCTTGAAGGTCTCTGGAAATGGCTTACAGCAAGATTCAAAGAGATAATAGTTAGAATACTACTCCCAATCCTTGGTAGCTTAAGTGGACTTTTAGAGCATTGTCCCAGAATAAGAGCATAGAGGTATTAAAAAATGCAAACTGCATTATAGAGAATATCCATTCTCCTCAGAATTCTTCACTTTGTGTTAATGATAACTTGAAAGCTATTTTGATTCAAATTCCTTCTTGAAGAGTAATGATCTGTTGTGCACAAATGGCTTCATCTCACATTCATAAAAAGAAACCTAAATATTCATAATCTGTTGCATCACTCTATCAACCAGTTGATAAACATCACATCATTTAAGCTTCTACATTACTATTCAAATTCTAGTGAAAGCTCTCTTTGAAACAAAGAATCGTCATTCTTTTACTGCCACAACGCTCCATTGAAAGCCATATTCTTGTTTCAAGTCTATGAGATGGCCATGTAACAGTATTGATAGAG
>OLMO02000301.1:4689092-4769159 GCA_900291935.2 Cassiopea xamachana
TGCAGGCCTTAAACTCATTCCTGAGACGGCATAGGTAGCTACTACTTTGAAAAGCTCTTTAATTTGAAATGTATTTGCTACTAAATAAATCTTAGCCAAACTCTTTAACCTTCATTACTGTTTGTTTTAAGTATAGATCGTAAATACCTTCAGCATTTGAGGAAACTTAGTAGGGTATCCACAGCAACGCAGCAACAATGTTTGATATTTGAGCTACCACGGTTAAGTCCACGGCTGATAAACGCAAAAGTTTCTCCAAAAAAGCATGAAAAACTCTTAGTCTCTCTCCAAAGCCATAATGTATTATAATATCCGTGAAATAAGCAAGCAGAAACATGATTTATTTCCTTTTTGCGACAAATGTACACTAACTTTCTGCCTTACTAGGGCGCCATTATGGATTTGCATGCTGGGCCCCTGTTTTGTATACAATGGGATTAGTCAGTCAGCGCTCTAGTTCTATTAACTCTATGGTTGGAACTCTTTGAAATGCTCGAGAAATGAAAAGGTTTATAGAAAACTCCTTTATAAACAGTTGTTTCTATCCACTGGTGTAGAATTCAATAATGAAATCTATTTGCATAAAGGCTAGATTTATTACCAAAGTATGAATGATCAATAAAGTAAACGACAAGCAATTTTCATAGCAAAATCAACTGATTGACAGAACACTTATTGGCTAATATGAATATGAATCATTTGAAGTCAAAAAAGAGATAGAGAAAACAGGTGTGCAAGAAAATCTTCTAGGATCACTAATCAAACTTGACAAACAAGCTGAGCACTAGATCAAAACTAACAAGCTATTTTTTTGAATTGTTCAAGAGCCTTGACCAACTTTGAACATTTTATTTGATGTTTCTTGAGGCAACTTCAATAAACGTAAAATATTCAGTGATGTAGATTAATTAAGACCTTTTAAGCCACGACTACAGCTATCTGAATGATTTCAACTCTCCTAGTAGATGATTTGTAATGCAATGCTACCAAAACTTGATAGCAAATTCATTTAGGGATGTGTTAATTTATGTTTAATTGGATAGAGTGAATGGACTTGAGTTTCAAAAAGCACTTGTATTTTAACAGTATATGCAAGTCTATACAGCCAAAACGAGAGCTAAAAATAAAAAACTGAGGTCATTTTTGAATTTTTCACACTAGAATTAGCTAAGAGAGAGTATTTTTGTCCTGGCACCAAAAAGGTTGTTGACCAGTGTTATTTATCATTTATATTAACGATCTCCCGTAGGCAGTACTCGATTCTAACGTTTCCATGTATGCTGATGATACAAGCTTGTGCTACCAATCGCTTGATATCAATAAATTTAATGAGGTTATTAATAATTACCTGGAAAAGCTGCAAAAATGGTCAATGGGTAACAAATTGTCCCTTAATGCTATGCAACTCAGTTAATGCTCATTTCTACAAAACAGAAACATACGATATTGAGGAAGCACGATCTAAAACTTTCACTATAAAGTAGGGATCATGAATTAGAAGTCGTTAATATAACCATGAACTGCTTTTTACAAAACTAGCTTTAAGTGAGATAATATAAGTAGGACAGTATAAGTCAGCGCAAATACATACCAAAAGATAGATCAAGGAACACGTGATAAAACCAACGTGGAAGGAAGCACAAAGTATGGATGAACGTGGAAGGGAATACTATAGAGGACAAAAATACGAATAGGTAAACGACACAGAGCGGAATAAAAGAGAACAACAGAAGGGCGAAAAGTATGGTCATGTCTTCATTATCATGCAATCAAATCTTACTACCTTTAGTTATTGACAGCAGAATAAAATTACTTTATCATATATACACACCAAATTATAGTGAAGATACTTGTATTGAAGTATTTGGTATTTAATTAATTGCTATAAATAGAAATCTCCTCACTATTAGACAGTTTCGCTTGCTTTCTTGTCAATATCATCAAAGTTTTCGACAGTTTCGCTTGCCTTCTTTTCAACATCATCAAAGTTTTCGAGCGTTTCGCTCGACTTCTTTTCGACATTTTCAAAGTTTTCGACAGTTTCATTTAGCTTCTTTTCGACATCTTCAAAGTGCTCCACAGTTTCACTTGACACCTTTTTGACATCTTCAAAGTTTTTGACAGTTTCACTTGACACCTTTTTGACATCTTCAAAGTTTTTGACAGTTTCACTTGACACCTTTTCGACATTGTCAAAATTTTTGACAGTTTCACTTAATTTCTTTTCCATTTCGACAGTTTCACTTAATTTCTTCTCCACAACCTCAAAGTGCTCGACAGACTCACTTGGGTTCATTTCGTTATGATCAAGGTTTTCGACCGTTTCGCTTGACGTCTTTGCGCCATCTTTACAGCTCTCCAGTTGATTATTCAAATTAGTAATACTTTGGATCTCCTCCTTGAGGCCAATGAAGCTCTCGTGTGCTGTAACGAGCTTTCTCATCGCACTATGGAGTTCACCACTTTTCGATGAGTCCAGATTGCCTTCGTCATCATCACTGTTAGTTTCGATATGTAAAGACACCAAAGGAATAACTGGAAAGATGTCCTCTTCAGGATTCATAGAGAACAGTTGACTTCTCGGTGTAGATGGCAAGACTTCACTATTCAAGAACTTAAAAACTTCTTTGTCATTGAGGTTAACATCAAATCGTAGGCCCTCGTGTTTCTTCTTTTCCATGCTTAGCCTTCTGACGATTTTTACCTCTCGCTGTACGTTACTGGCTAGCAATGTGGTCTTGGCACCAAGCTCATTCTTTTTCGTCCGTACGGGCTCGCTAAACTCAGACTCCCATGTCATTGCTTTTATGCGATTATTATGCGAGATTGGCAACCTGTGGCCAATGTTTGGAATACATGGAAGATGGTCCGGGTTCGGCATGAAATTGAGGCTATTGTAGCCATCGAAATCGCTCATATTCATAGCGATTCTTAATATAGTATCTTCAGTTGAACTGGGTATTGTAGTATCAGAATATATCTTGCTTGAGATCCCAGATTTAAATAGTCTACTCTTTGATTTGGAAGACTGACTCTTAATATCATTATGTAGTCGATCCTTTCCCAAACTTTGGTATGGCATCCTGCTACTGAACTCGTTTCCTCTGTCCCATGGCCTTAAAGCTACATCGTTGACTTCAATGAAGCAACGATCTTTCCACATTCGCACACCTGCCCTACCTTTCCTATCATTAAAATCGGAGATAGGAGTTTTTACTTTCATATTGCAGTACCGCAATTTCTCTTTCTTGTCTCTCTCAACAGGTGGATTCCTCCTCCTGTATCGCTTGCTCTCAATTCTCGCAACTGCACTTTTCATGTTCTCCCGCTCCTGCAAATGCAAATCATCCCTTAGCATTTGTAGCTTTTTAAAGAACTCCACGTCAGCGCGCTTTTTTTCTGGAAACCACGACCGTGTTGCTACTGATTGAGACATTTTTCAGTGATCACAATCTGCAATTGAAAAGAAGCAAGCGTTATTTTCTTAAATGCACTAAGTTTTCTAGCATGACAGAAATCGTCATAATTCAATTCATGTTTTTGCAATGTAAGCGGGAGAAAAGAGAGGAGAATGACACCTAAAGCATGCACTCATTCATTCATTCTTTTGAGATGGCATTCAATTCGATGTACACACGCTTGATCAAATTTTTTAATGGTTATTTTGTTGGTGAGCATTTGTTGTCTCTATTCGAATATAGTCTAGATATGCGCAACTTATTTAAAGAACCAGGACAATCTGGAGCTTCTACCCGTTGGAGGACAAAAGCATGATTCCAGCGAGTGGGAATAACTGTAGTGAACACAAAATTTCCCATCATAGCATATGTAAAGTTATCTTCTCTCTGGTTCTCCCTCTGTCCTTTTCTCATCTCAACCTCCATTCTGCACCTCACTCTCCTCTCCATCTCTGTAGCCAGGGACATAGGTACCAGGGGGCACAGGGACACGTTTCCCCCACTTTTTCATTAATTCGTAAATAAAGTGCCCCTTTTTAGGTTACATATTTGCCAATTTTTACATGTGAGGGTCCCCCCTGAAATAACGTGCCTCCCACTTTTTGAATTCTTCTTACATCCTTGTCTGTAACTACCTTGCACCTCTCTATCTCTCTATTCTTTATCTTTTCTACTCTCTCTTTCTCTGCCCTTCTCTCTCCTTTCTATGTATCTCCTCCCTTCTATGTCCATTTCACTCTTCTCTCCTTATCTTTCTATGCCCTCTCTGTACCTCTCTCTTCTCTTTTTGCGTCACTTTCTTTTTACTGTCTGTCCCTCTTCACTCTCTCTCCTTCTCATCTTTTTCTTTCTCTCCTTTTCTCTCATCTTTTTCTATTCCAAGCTATGTTTATGTTTTGCTTCATCATAGAACAAAACAATGAGCGGAACAGAACAACAAATATTTTATCGATATTGCAAAGGCTAATCTTATTTTCTTTTAGTAGGTAATGTCAGGGAAAGACCTTGGGGCCTATAGCAAAACCCTGACATAGAAAAAAGTCTTTTTTCTATTCTCATAAGGCTCACAATAACAATTACTATACAAAAGCCAAGGGAAATACATTTTTACATTATTGTCTATTTAAATAAATAGCCTGCTACCTTATTGCAAAATCAGAAACATTGTCAGTCTAAAATAAAACGTACGTTGGTCAGACGAAACTGTCTTGGATTCACTATGATCTAAAATTATCTGCAAAGTTGCTCTGAAAAATCCTTCATGCAATTTTCAAAGGTGCCGTTGCAAGCACAGTAATTTCTTGATAACTCACGCAAATATTCACAATGCCAAGATTTCTGCTGCTCTTGTGCTCTTGAGGTTATCTCTTTCTGGCAGTTTCTTAATTATGTACAGCTTCCATTGCGAGATTGTTCAAAGCAAGAACATGTGGTTAATTTAATGATTAAAAAACTTCATTTGATATGCAAAGAGATAACCTCAGACTCTGATAGCTAATGAACAAGTACTGAGAGTCATTGACAATAAGTTGGGGATAATTCGTCAAATTTAGCTGATAACACCTGCGAATTGATGAGTTAAGAGAGTATTTTCGTTGCTATCCATCTCACTATTCCACAATAAACTTGTCATATCTCACGCCTTATTTGGTTACACAAGACCCTATTATACAGGTGACCAATTCCCTAAAATGAAATCCACCTGCCTTTTACATCTTTAGATTTGAATGTGTGAGGGAGTGCGGAGAAACTCAGTGAGAGAGTCCCATTGATAAAAAGAGAGGGGGAGCAGAGTTTTTAGAGAGAGATTTTAGGAAGAATGAGGTAGCTTTTATGGTATAGAATTGAGATGGATCTTCGTTACATATTTTTGTTTTCATGGTATAGAATTAAGATACATCTTCTCTACACAAGCTAGGGACAAGCAGTAAGGAATATACAGTAGGAAAATGACAATCCAAAATATAACCAATCTGTCTTTTCTTAAACAAAAAACAGTTTGACAACAAGTGGAAATGATCGTGAAGGATATGGAGTTATTTATCCTTTACACAACGTTATATTAATCCTGTTTGAGATCACTCAGTTTTCTCATGTAAAGCCTGTAGCATATCCCTCAACTGAAGGTGCCTGGCGTAAAAGAGACAATCATGGCCCTTAAGAATTCAGCAAGATCGGAGGCACCATCTTAATTTCCCATCTAAATAATGCAAAGAAAACTTGTTTTTTGAGAGCCTCTGAGGGGCCCCTTTAGAGCCTCAAAAGACTTGGGGGCCCTTGCAAGTTTTCTTAGTCCCAACCTACGTCAGAAATGCCACTACCTCTCTCTCTGTAAGCTTGAATAACCCTTGTGCAATACAAAAGCGAACATAGAAGAAAAATTGGGACGATTAGATAGTGGACCCCCTTATTCCAAGGCTAAACAATACACCATTCAATTACAAACAAGTAAATTTCTGCTCTTTAGTTGGTAAGCAGAGTTTTCCTCTGCAAAAATGTTCACTATAGACCAGAATTAGATCTCTCCAGCTTTCTTTCTGATAATCATCAATTTTACCATTCCTTTCACCTCTTAGTCTTAGATTTCCTAAATCATTTTTCGAACTAGTTTATTGTAATGCAGACTTCAAACAGTTGCTGTAAATGAACTGATGTTGATGAAGATGATGATGAAGCATGAAAAGATGGCCTAGCCTCAAAAAATTAAACGATGCCAAAGTTAGACCCATAAAGGTTTACAGAGGGGTATTGTCTACAAATACATCTAGGGACTCTCTTCAGTGACAATAGTCCATAGCATTTAAGGTTGGATGATGACTACGCGCCAGGGGCCTGCTGACGTACGAGGTATGGGGTGCAACACCCCACGTATAGTAGAAGCTGACAGTAGTTGTTTGGTTTTCTATTTTTGGCTTGTCATTGCTTAGCAAAACCCCTCATTAATGAATTAACGCATTCATTGCAAACTATAGCATACAGTAATAAATGGCTTTGTTGAATACACGAGGAACTAATGACCGCAAACTTGTGAGAACTTGTCTAATTCAGAAATTTAAGGCCAAGTTGCATTGAACTGTGCAATCTCAGCATAAATATTTCAACAATTTGAGAGCTAAAACTGTTTACTTTGGTTTCAATTTACAATTGAACTGTTTGATTTTGTGATCTTTATTTGGATTTTCGTTTTCACAGCATGTGGCTCTATTGGGATCAGGGAACTGTCAGCTGTCTCTATTCAAAGCCAAAAACTACATCCTAAATATCAGGAAGACTAGCCACCGTAGTAGTAGAAACATTTCAAAGTCAGGCCGCAGATCAGGGGCGTGCTGAAAGACTTTTCAGTGGGGGGAGAGTGTAACAACAGAAATTTACCGACAGACTACTAAATGTCCCAGAATTACCGACAAACGATAATCGATTACCAACAAACGACGATCGAGTACCGACAAATGATTATCGATTACCGACAAGCTATGATGGCAAAGCAAACTTTTACCTACTTTCTTGGCAAAAGTGGGGGTATGACAACCCCATACCGTTACCTCAGCACGCCCCTCCCGCAGATGAAGGGCCACTTTTAGATTCAGGCATTGACGTAGGAATTGGGTGTAAAGGGAGCACAAAATGTACGTGATTTTCCATTTTCCACATATTTTTGTGGCAAATTTCGTCTTGCAGCTTGCAGAGGTGTCCCTGTTTCGTTTGTGAGAGTGTCCTCTGAAGTTGTGTACCCCTCCCACCCCACTTCGCAAATGTTCCTTGCATCCTTGAACTTAGGTTTTATGTTGGCCACATGTTCAACAGACCTATTGACGCCAATGCCTAGCAAGTCCTAGAAGAGTTGTTTCAATACGGTAGACCTGGTTACTCAGTCAGCAATAATTTACATCCAAATTGCAAATACTGAAATACCTGTGGCGGAAACATTATGAGAAATATTTCGTTAAAAAAGCAGGATGAGCCTTTGATAAGATTAGAAGCAACATTTTCCCCGTCTTAACTAGCTATATAGAACTTTACAAATCTATGTCTTGACACTTTCTGCAGCAAATTATGCTCATAAATGTTTAGTTTCAAAGGCTACTACTGTAGAGGCTGTTACAGGCAAATTTCAGGTTCATTTCTAGGTTGAGGAATACATTGAATCAACATGGAAAACAGCATTTTACAATTCAAAATTTGCCCAGAGCTTAGAGTGTAACCTCCTATAGAAGACCTAATTCATTGATGACGAAAATTTTAAATGACATTTATTTCATACCTCAGATAAGTTTACAATTTTCCAGTTTTTTACCAAGGCGTCTAGTACTATTTTGGATTCAGAGTAGTGGATTAGCTCTAGATAGCAAATGTGATAAGCGGCAATGTATGCATAATAATTTGGCTGAAACAGTACTTAGTGGCCTGAAAATGAGCTTTTAAACAACGAATTTGGTTTCATAAGTTAATGTATTACTCACATAAACATCTATTTGTCTTGAAGTCGTGTTGGATTTGTTTCTGCTTTCACATTGTTTCCAAGATACTTGGTTATTCTTTAGTCTCAATTAAACTTAGTCTCGAGTGATTAAGCTTTCTTTACAATCAGTAATACGCTTCCCTAACAACAACTTCGAATAGGGTACGTTCATCAGGGAAATACAAGAACAATGAATACAAACAATATTATTGTCCTTTCATAGAAACGGTTAATTGATGACGTCAGATAGTGATTTATGATAGCTTCCAATGGGAATTAAGAAACAAAGGTATGGTCTTGTATCGGTTTCATCCTGTTTGTTTACACATGTATAGCGGAAAAACAAGCTTTGGTTCCAGGAGACAAAGATACTTTAAAATCGCCATCAAGATACACAAGCATTTTTGTTTTTCTACTACATCCTCCATCTTCAACGTCTATCTTCCCTTTGCAGTTACATGGTTTGGCAATAAATTTATCAAATTTCCTTTCGCAGGCGCTTTTTGCAAGTGAATGAATTGTATCCCGTGAGTTGTAACTCACATTGTATTTTGTTAGTTTCATACCTTAAGTAACTACCGTAAAGCCATATTTATCAACACGCATAAAACTTACATTAGTTAATGTAAGTGTTTATGTGTGTTAATAAATATGGCTTTACTGTAGTTACTTAAGGTATGAAACTAACAAAATAAAATTAATTTGTCAAATGGCATTTAGGTAGTTTCATGCCTATATTGAGTTTATTACAACCATACCTGTCAACAGGCATAAACACTTGAACATTGAACCTCAAAATTTCGTTGCCCTTAGGCAACCTCATAAGTGAGTCTTCTTACTGAGGATGTTGCCGAAGGGCAATGAAAATTTTGAGTTTTAATCTTAATGTTAAAACTCGCCATAGGTAAGGAGCAACCGAAATACAATTTGGCTTGGTAATAAATTTTTCGAAATAAACATAAAATCTACCGAATGCACTTAAGATGTAAATTTTGATTCCTTACAAGTCGTTCATTCAAATGATTTTCAAAATTTTGCAAAATATTAAACTTCGTTATATAAATATTCGATATTGTATTAAATTATGAACATTGAACAAAATATTAAATTATGAAAGAAGCGTCTTCATAAGATTGAGAAAGTTCATCAACGCACTTACTTTCTTGCTGGAGCGATGCTTGAAAAATCAACAAGCCTTGAAACAATGACTTCTTTTTAATTAAATCATTCTTTTCCAGCTGCTGCAAGCAGGTGACACGGAAACATTCTCTAAGATGCAGAATTCTTATAGCAATTTTTGAATGCATTGCTTTGCTAAAGGTAAAGTTATAAAAATCAAATGCATCCATTTGATGCATTTAATTGTCTGTTTATTTGCATTTGCAGCGTAAATATTTGAAGACATGGCACCAGCTCGTCTTACTTTACCAACTAAGTATAGCATATCACTTTATTGACAGGATCAGCAAGATTAACTCTTGGAAAATGGAAGAGAAGTTCGGCATTATATATATATATATATATTTATAACTATATATATATATATATATATATATATATATATATATATATATATATATATATATATATATATATATATATATATATATATATATATATATATATATATATATAAGAGGTCGAAATGTGAATGTAGGCTAAAATCTAGCAAACGTTGCTCAAATATTGTCGCTTAACAACATGGCTATGAATCCGTCGCTGATATGCCACTGATCAAGAATGTCTTTTTTGTCGTCTTCTTAATTTTATAGTTTATCGTGATGCTGCGCTTTCCTTCATCCAAATTATTTTCTTATACACTTCTTACTGATAAAAAAGCGTGTGTACATAGTAGCTAGTGTCAAGCATTGGTGTCAAGAAACTGTAGGCCTAGATGTATGTGTACACGATTTTTCTTATAAGAAAACCATAATTTTTCCTAAGCCTCGATTTTGTTAACTTTTCCCGAAATTGAGCATGAGATTTTCTTAAATTTTTCTTAAATTTCTGAAATATAATTGGCTAAAATGAGTTAAACATTCGTTACTAACATTGCACATTTGAATTTGAATTCCATCTTTAACATTTTGAATGCAATAATGACAGATTATCGATATCTGGCCAACAAAAACAATAACTTCTGGAAAATGAGCCTCGTCATTTTCATAAGATGTTCTTAAAATCTTTTTAAACCCCATTTTTTAATAAACGTTTTCTGGAAAAGGTCCTGGCTTTACTTGCCTCTTTATCATTTCTTCAAAAAATTAATCTCGTTTTCATGCACTAACTGTAATTTTTGCTAAGTGATCATTTTGCAATGTTTGACAACGCAGGGACTCAAAACACTGCTTCAATTTGATATGCCACTTTTGCTATATGATTTGAGGTATCACACTAACGCAAAAGACTGTTTGTTATTGTTCAAATGCATTTAAAACACTTGGCACTGCATTTTGTTGAAGGAGGCACTGAACCCGTGGAATGCTGTTTTACGAAATTCATTTATGAGACATAATGAGCTCTTAAATGCAGTTTTCTCTTTAAGCTATCGGAAAAGTGTAGGTTAGTCCACTGATATGTTGTGTACCACAAGCTTAGCTTTGGTTGCTCTTCACAAACCGGCACACCTTCACTTTGGTATTGCTGCTGTAGCCACGGTGCTATGCCTTGTTATACCAGGAATTCAAACCTTGGTTACAAAGAGGGGTGATACTTCTGTCACAGAAGCCCCAATTGTTGTTCTGATATCGCTTGATGGTTTTAGATGGGACTACTTTGATCATGTTGAGCTCAAGAATCTCAACTACATTATTAAGCGAGGGGTTAAGGCTGAGAGCTTAAAGAGTACTTTCATTACAAAGACGTTCCCAAACCATTTCACCATGGTCACAGGACTTTATGAAGAATCCCACGGGATTATTGCGAATAGGATGTTTGATCCAGTTTTCAATGAGACATTTGTACCAAGCACCACAGATTCTAAATGGTGGAATGCATCAGTTCCAATATGGATTCAGAATGAATTACCTGTTCATGGACAGTCCCATAACAAAAACAATTCTGAAAGCACACGAAGGAGTGCAACAATATTCTGGGTAGGATCAAATGTAGATTATGGTGGAAAACTGCCTTCATTTTACTTCCCAAAATATAACAGTAGTTTTTCTACAGAGGAGCGATTTGATCTTGTGATCAGTTTATTGAAAGGAAAAAGACCTCCAAATCTTATAGCTTGCTATATTGAAGAGCCAGATAAAACTGGGCATAATTATGGCCCAGATTCAAAAGAGATGAAGAGGACTCTAGGTGAACTTGATTATCTTTTTGGAAAATTTTTGATGAAGATGAGGAGCAATGGATTTCTTGAGCATGTAAGTTGTAGTGTTACTAAGCATCAGTTTTACCGATTCCATTGTAATTTCCATTGGAACTGGAAGCATTTGTAGATTTTGTAAATCTCTGTTGTTTGGTATGCCAGAATCCTGTATCATTTTTTATTTCATGGAAAACTTAAAAAGAACATAAACAAACAGTTTAATTGACTACCTGTCAGTCACAGCAGGAAAGAACTCGTTGGTCAATGAGTTCCCACTGTTACCAACACCTACAATTTTTGAATTTAGTTACTTAATACTTAACATTATGCTACTAATACTTAACACTTGATATCTGTATTTGGAGGCCCATGTATGAGGAGACTAAACTTTGAGCTAAAAGATTAAAAAGATAGTAGAAAAGCACAATGACAATGCATAAATTTTATTGTTTAGCATGTTTCTTCAAAACATCACTCTGTCACTTATCATTCTCTATTAATTCATCTTCAGAGACTTTAATATGCTGCCAAGTCATTTTGAAAATGTCTCTTTTTATGGGCAATTTAGATCAAAACTAATTATTGAATTAGGTTATCAGGGGTTGTTAAAGAAATTTTCAAAACTAGGGTTCTCACCTCAGACACTTTTGTTTTCTGTGTGTGTCATAGTTATAATAAGAATAATAATTTTTTCTTTTTAATTTATGCTGCTATGAAATACCTTGTAGCAAGAATAACATTGTGATCTTTAATTCCAATTTTTATACATACATGCATACAATTATGTTAATTGCATAAAAAAGTTTCCACATTCTTTTAGTGGAGTGGTAGGACTATAGAAAGATAGAAAGAAGTAGAGCCTCTAATCTTGAATCTTAAGAAAGACTCTACTAGGAAATTATGATGTAAAAATGGTATCATAGAGTTCTTAATATTGAGTAATATTTCTGAGCAATCATAAAGTAGGTTGTGATATTTTCTTTATAATGTCCATTTTGATTTCTAATACTTACTAATATTCATTGACTTATGTTGTTTACTACATTTCAACTTGTTTTGATCATATTTTAGGTCAACATAGTCATTGTAAGTGATCATGGAATGGCAAGCATTGAGCCTGAAAGTCAGATTTTGTTGGACAATATCATCAAAAGAGAGTGGTATACTGCAGTTAATATAGATGTTTTTGCATCAATATATCCTAAGCAAGGTTTCACTCAGAGAGTGTATGAAAAACTTAAAAATACTTCTCATTTGACAGTCTACCTCAAAAAGGAAATCCCATCCCACCTTCACTACAAAAACAACCGTAGAGTTCCAGAAATATTAGCCCTTGCTGATGAGGGATACTGGATAAAACAAAGTAGAGAAAACATTAGTCACACAGTTGGAAATCATGGGTACTTAAATGACTACAAATCAATGCATGGTATATTTATTGCAGCTGGTCCTGCATTTAGGAAAAATTATGCAAGTAAAACATTTTCAAATATACATTTATATGAGCTACTTTGCAGAGTTCTTAACATCAGACCATTGCCAAACAATGGCTCTTTACTTGCTGTAGAGCATGTGCTGGTAGATTCTTTGCAGACAAGACAGAGCATTTTTGAGTCATGGACGGTTAAGATTATCCTACTAACTACTATATCTCTCTTAATGTTTGTGGTTATGATTGGGATTCTTTTTCAATGCTGCAAGTGTAATGTATCATTTAGTAACGGTTATATTGGTGCTTATAGAAGGGGTAGTGGAACGTATTTATATAATTTAACAGATGATTTTGCACTAGACAATGAATCCAGTGAAGAAGATGAAATTTGATGTAATATGTTAAGGGTCACCAACCCTGGCCCCAAGGCCAGATTCAGCCACAATGACCAGCCAATCCAGCCACAGTGCTAGTGGAAATATTGCATATATTTTAAGAATAATATGATGTTTTCAGATAGTGCTGATGCTATTTTTTGCATTTTGCAAATTTTTTTACTCTGCCAATTTAATATTTCCAATAGTGGCCCCCAAAAGGATGCTAGAACAAAAGTAGGGCAGGAGGGGCAGAAGTTTGGAAAAGGGCACTTGCAGTGATTATGACATCATAATGATGTCAGAATTTGAACTTAAGGTTTACTTTTCACAAACATATGCTCCCAACCATTGTTGCACTTCATGGCAAGTGATGAATTGCTGAGGATAGAAGGACATCAAGCCTTAGAGAAGAACAAACATAAGAAGAAAATGAAAAAATCACATCAGTAGAAAGCAGAAGGGCACTTTTCGCCCCTACCCCCACTCTTTGTGGGCAGAGGGATGCTGCCCTTCTCACTCCCATACACTGGCATCCCTGGCCCCCTAACTTGACAGAACTATCAAAAATTGAGAATGGTATTGCCAGCATCTGGCCCTGCCAAAGGCAGTGTATAGTGATTCTGGCCCTAAAGCGCAAAAAGATTGGTGAACCCTGCAGTGCAGTGGCCTATTTGCCTCATTTCCAGTTATATAAACTCTACAATTTGATATTCTTATTTACTCAATTCCAAGTTGATTGGTAATAGTGTCAAGCTGGGATATTAACTTAGTGTTTCATTATTAGGGAGTTTAAGCAGCACGTACGCTAGCGTTAACGGTAGCTTTTCAGACATCAGATGACAGCACGCCTCCGCGTCACAATCTTATGACGAGGCATGAGGGCATGCACGTGTGCAGATATCTGATATCAAACGTACGCTTTTTCTGTCTATTTCTGTTTCTGAGATAAATGCATTAGCAATCTATTTAGGCAAGTTTCAAAGGTTTACATGGCTAGCAACCTATATTAATCCGTAAAATCTAGTGTGCCCTCTTAAACTGATGCTCACTGTTGCTTTGTGTCTTAATAAATTTCCAGTATTTCCAATAGGGCGAAGAATCATAGATATCATGAGCTGTAGTCAATGGAAGCCAAATGTATTGCCCAACCACTTCTCTTTCGCATATCAATGAATTAAGAGAAGCGAAAGCCATTAGGCGTTTAAAACATGGAATGTATTTTGCCTACTTTGCCCTATTCATCATATCAACATAAATGTAAATATCTTCATGAAAAAAGTTTGTCGAAAAAGCAAGAGTTCCATGTTGAAAAATGCTAATGTTTGACTCAACGTTAGTATGGTGAAGCTAACGCTTAGGAACAATAGGTAGAACGCTAACGTTAGGTACAAACCCTTTGAAACTTGAAACTCACATGATTCTATAGGTGTTGATACCATTGAGATGCCAGGACAATAGATGATGACGCAATAAAGCTAACGTTAACGTTATCATATGTGCTGCATAAACTCCCTATTATTTATGAAGTACTTACTGTTTCTTTTAATGCAGATTATATCTCTTTTTCATTCTTATACCCCATTTTAAGGTGCAATAGATGAGTATTCACGAATATCAGTTAATTAAATCAAATGTCTAGAAATTACTTAAATTCACACATGCAGATCATTAGCAAGTTACACACTCAGTATTGTAGTCATTCACTTATATTTAATGGGGGGAGGGGGTGGAGAGCCAAACAGCTTGACTGTTACACACTCTATTATTTTTTCAAAGGTATTTATCTGTGATTATTTGGCCTACACATATTTTGCAAGCATTTTGATGGGTTTCAAGAAGTTGCAAGAACTTCCTTAGCTTATGAGAGTAACTGCCCCTCCCCCATCTTCCTTTCTTTGGCTGCATCATTACCCACATGTGAATGACTGTATGCCTTTAGAGTGCATGTACAGTGCATTTCCAACAGAAATACTTGTTTTTAGAAGGCTTAATTTTTATAGAAGCCCTGAATCATTCAGGTAGCCTTTGATAAAAATGATAACACTGTAATTTTGTTCAATATTTGCAAGCACAGTATCAACACTTGTTTGTTAATTAGACTTAAGAGGTAGATACGATTTGTATTAACAAAAATTCTTCTAAATAGCAAAGTTGAAGTATGATTTGTTGTAAGGTCGTAGGTTTATTCGCATTTTTGTAATGCTTAATACAAATCGAATTTATTTACTGTAGCTAGTAGGCTCGTTGGTTGTGATTGTAAACAGGAGAGTTTGTAACCAGTAGAGCCTATTCCATCCATCATGTTGATGCTAGAACATCACGTTGATACTAGAAAAAGCATTTTCATCCTCGTGTACTGACGAAAATCTTCGTGTGTAAATCCACGGATGAAGTTATCGAGAGTTGGGGCGTGATATTCACTACATCTCCGCTAGCTATACCAAACTAGTTTCATATGGTCGCTTTGTATACTTTTGAAGAACGGCTTTAGGACTTCAAAGAAATTTTTATAACCGCCACTGGCTTGAACCTAAAAGTGTAATCACAAGTCATTTCTAATGTTGCCATGCTTATCTTGGTCACGCTTTCATAGTTTTCATGCAGAAAATACAAGAAATTCTACTGGTTCACAGCCAGGTGCCAATGTTTCTCAAAACGCTTGCGTATGGTGTGTATTTCTTGGATGCCTTGTGTTGCAAATTTGGGCATTACCAGCTCGCAGTTCAAGCAGTAGCCCGTAACAGGTGTAAGCGAAAGAAAACAATGTGTGGTGACGCTTCAGTGATTTTTTTTGTTTGAGATGCGAGATCATTGATCCGCGTCTAGTATTTGTGTTTGTTTTCCATCAAAAGGTGTTTAATTAGTCATATCTAGAGAAAGTTGGGGTAACTTTTTATTGTAGAGTGATTTCGTTTTGGAGAAGATCATGGCTCCATTAATGATACTTCTTTTAATCGTTGGCTTCACCTCGTTGAATGGTAAGCAGAATTTTATCATATCCGATGACCATGAATGTGAGGACAAATAAATTTATAAACAATTAGAAGCTTCTTATTTAGATTGAATTTTATCAGCGTAATAAATATTTCATAATTCTTGAAGCACCCTCAATTGAATTTTTGGTATACATCAAACCAATTATGAGTAAGTAAAATATCTTCATTAATATAGGTAACATACTTCTTGGCTCTCACTATTTTTCAAAATCACAGCCTTATGCATTAGCAAAGACAGCGACCGTTCTATTTTATTTCCTCCATTTCAAAATGCTGAAAAGTTTGGCCAGAAGTTACTTCCGATCTTTGAATGGTATTTTATGGTAGAAATGCCGTTATGAGCCCTTTTACAATTATGTTAGTAACATAGAAGTTTGGTATCAGTGTCTTTTGTTTGCTTTCTAGATGGGAAGAAGTTTCATAGAAAACATGAACGAAATGCTATTCGCAAGTTCGAGGTATCAAGATCCAACGATCAATTTTTCCACAGTACCGGAGCAAGAAGGCAAGGAGACTTAGGGCAGTTGTTGACATCTTTCAAAGTCATTGACAATGCACAAAAGGCAAAAAAGGACGACAAACAGTTCAATGTTAATGCTGTGAATGATATGACAGGAGAAAAGACTAAACCTGGAAGCAACCAAAGATTTGGTCCAAAAGAAAAAGGCCAAGAAGATAAACAAGATGACAAGGGAGAAGAAAAACAAAGATACAACCAACGATTTGAGTCAAAGGACAAAGGTCAGGAAAGTAAAGGAAATGCAAAAGAAGAAGAGAAGCAAAGATACAATCAGCAAAGGTTTGGTGAAAATGATGGCAAAGATAATGGTAATAAAAGTAATGGAAATAATGACCAGAGGTTTAAAGGAGAAGGTAAAGATGGAAATAAAGATAAGGGGCAGCAAAGTTACAATCAAAAATTTGATTCAAAAGACAAAGGTCAGGAAAGTAAAGAAAACGCAAAAGAAGAAGAGAAGCAAAGGTACAATCAGCAAAGGTTTGGTGAAAATGATGGTAAAGATAATGGTAATAAAGGTAATGGAAATAATGACCAGAAGTTCAAAGGAGAAGGTAAAGATGAAAATAAAGATAAGGGGCAGCAAAGTTACAATCAAAGATTTGATTCAAAAGACAAAGGCCAGGAGAGTAAAGAAAATGCAAAAGAAGAAGAGAAGCAAAGATACAATCAGCAAAAGTTTGGTGAAAATGATGGCAAAGATAATGGTAATAAAGGTAATGGAAATAATGACCAGAGGTTCAAAGGAGAAGGTAAAGAGGAAAATAAAGATGAGGGGCAAGGAGGTAACAATCAGAGATTTGAGTCAAAGGACAATAGTCAAGAAAATAAAGAAAATGTGAAGGAAGAAGAGAAGCAAAAATACAATCAACAAAGATTTGGTGGCAATGACAATAATGATAATGGTGGTAAAGGTAATGGGAATAATGACCAGAGATTTAAAGAAGAAGGGGGTAAAGAGGAAAAAACAGGTGAGGGGCAGCAAAGTTACAATCAAAAGTTTGAGTCAAAGGACAAAGGTCAGGAAAGTAAAGAAAATGCAAAAGAAGAAGAGAAGCAAAGATACAATCAACAAAGGTTTGGTGAAAATGATGGCAAAGATAATGGTAATAAAGGTAACGGAAATAATGATCAGAGATTCAAGGGTGAAGGTAAAGAGGAAGATAAAGATAAGGAGCAGCAAAGTTACAACCAACGATTTGATCAAAAAGACAAAGGTCAGGAAAGTAAAGAAAATGCAAAAGAAGAAGAGAAGCAAAGATACAATCAGCAAAGGTTTGGTGAAAATGATGGCAAGGATAATGGTAATAAAGGTAATGGAAATAATGACCAGAGGTTCAAAGGAGAAGGTAAAGAGGAAAATAAAGATAAGGGGCAGCAAAGTTACAATCAAAGATTTGATTCAAAAGACAAAGGTCAGGAAAGTAAAGAAAACGCAAAAGAAGAAGAGAAGCAAAGGTACAATCAGCAAAGGTTTGGTGAAAATGATGGTAAAGATAATGGTAATAAAGGTAATGGAAATAATGACCAGAGGTTTAAAGGAGAAGGTAAAGATGAAAATAAAGATAAGGGGCAGCAAAGTTACAATCAAAGATTTGATTCAAAAGACAAAGGCCAGGAGAGTAAAGAAAATGCAAAAGAAGAAGAGAAGCAAAGATACAATCAGCAAAGGTTTGGTGAAAATGATGGCAAAGATAATGGTAATAAAGGTAATGGAAATAATGACCAGAGGTTCAAAGGAGAAGGTAAAGAGGAAAGTAAAGATAAGGGGCAGCAAAGTTACAATCAAAGATTTGATTCAAAAGACAAAGGCCAGGAAAGTAAAGAAAATGCAAAAGAAGAAGAGAAGCAAAGATATAATCAACAAAGATTTGGTGAAAAAGATGGAAAAGATAATGATAGTAAAGATAGTGGAAATAAAGGATTTAAAGGAGAAGGAAGTAAAGAGAAAAGTAAAGGTGAAGGACAAGTAGATGGCTACCAGAAATTTGAGTCAAAGGATAAGGGGCAGGAAAGCAAGGAAAATTCAAAGGAAGAAGAGAAGCCAAGATACAACCAACAACGATTTGGTAGCAATGACAACAATGATAATGGTGGTAAAGGTAATGGTAATGATGACCAGAGATTTAAAGGAGATGGAGGTAAAGAGGAAAATAAAGGTGAGGGGCAGCAAAGTTACAATCAAGGGTTTGAGTCAAAAGACAAAGGTCAAGAGGGCAAAGCAAATGAAAACGGAGAAGGAAAACAAAGATATAATCAACGATTTGGTGGAGATAAGGGTAAAGATAATGATGGTAAGAATAATGGAAATGATGGGAATGGATTTAAGGGAGAAGAGGGTAAAGAGGATAATAAAGGTGAAGGACAGCAATACAACAATCAGAGATTTCAATCTAAGGACAAAGGTGAAGAGGGTAAAGAAAAAGGCAATGGAAAAGAGAAGCAAAGATACAGCCAACGGTTTGATGGAAAAGAAAACGAAAAGAATGATAGGTATCAAGGAGGAAGACAGAGTTACAATAAGAAGTTTAATGGAGAAGAGAAAGACGACAAAGGAAAAGGCAAAGATGACAAAAAATTTAATGATAATGGAAAAAACAAAGACAAAGGGACAGATGAGAAAGAGAATGGGAACAGTTTCAATCAGCAGAATTACGGTAACCGTAACCTTTATAGCACTGCTGGAAGCTATGGTGCCAATTACAACACAGTAGCCAACAGCAATGAGAATTACATCAAACCTGTCGATGAATCAAAGATGGATGCCACGAATACCCGAAAAGGTATTGCCGGGGCCTTAGGAGATGAGCGCATCAGAAAGGAAAACAATTTGAAAAAGAGGGTAACGGTCACTAGTAAAAGTCAACTACACCCAACGGCTAAAGCGGAGAAAAGCAATGGAATTAAAAGGCGTCTGACACAAGCTGCGAAGAAGATACACCACAAGAGAAATATGTAAAGATTCGTATATTGCAAAAGATACACTTTGTAAATATAGGGCGGAAAATACGGAATTATTTTCTGTATTCATTCATCGACTTTGCTTTGGTTTAGGTTCAAGATCTGCTTTGCAATTATGTTTAATGATTGTGATGGTTTGATCTTTGATTGCAATTTTTTGATCATTGATTGCGATGTTTTGGTCACTTATTGCAATGATTTGATCATTGATTGCAATGTTTTGGTCATTGATTGCATTGATTTGATCATTGATTGTAAGTTTGTGATCGTTGATTGTCATTCTTTTGTAATTAATGGCTATGATTTTGTAGTTATTGATCATGATTTTTCCGATCAATGATTGTCATGATAAATGGTTATGATCGATGATTGCAGTTTTGTGATAATTAATTATAATAATGCCTTATTTTATTTCCTGAGAACATCATTTTTGCTATCTTAATTTTCCGAGTTGGCAAAGGTTTTCAAGGAAACACATAATATGACTAGCAATTGATGAGAATGGAAATTATTTTGTTGCGATTAATTCTAACATATTTCTCATGGTTTATGTTACTTAGAAGCAAAAGCTCTCAAAGAAAGTCAGTCGTAAGTTAGATAGTAGCCAAATTTTGAAACTGTTTTGTCTGTTAATTAAAGCTACACATTGTAACTACTTCCTTAAACCTTGATTATAGAGTAAACAGATATAAAAATCTATTGGAATAGTCAAGTTGTAAACAAAGGACCTTTAGGCTAATAAAATTAGCAAGAGAACGTTATTTTAATGTAATTGTATATGAATAAAATTTGGTTGCCATAAAATGTGATGACAGTTTGTAGGCAGAAATTGCAGCAGCATTCTGGAGAACTTATTCGTTCAAAACTTTCCAGAGAATCTTACACTTGTAGGTTTTCATTTCAATTCATTTTGACACTAACAATGTTATCGAATAATTCATGCACTTTTGGATCGGACGAAAAATGTGCTCCAGTTGAGTGCAGTCAATTTATCTATTTGTATATTAATAGAAATTCTACATGAAGTGCTTATGTGGAGAAGTATAATTTACTCACAAAGTGTCTATTTGTATGGAAAATCTTGCTAGTAGTTCTCACAGATAGTTGGTATTGTGAGCAGCCGTGGCCTAGCGGTGATGCACTGGACTCAGACCAACGTGGTCCTGGTTTCAAGGCCCATCGCAGGCCATTGTTGACGCCGGGAAAGGCATCTGGTCTTAAACGCTGGTGCCAGAACTAAAGTTCTCTTAGAGGCACCGTCCAAGCCCCAAGGAATTGGAGGGAACGGAGGTAAAATCGAGAAAACTGATAGTTGGTATTGTCAATTGAATGAAAAGGAGTACCAGCGTTGCGAAATGTAGTTGGAAGAACGTTGCCAAATTCGGTTTGAGAAGTTGTCAAAAGTTGCCAAATCAGTTTTTCTTATCAATGACGTCATAACTTGAATACAAGTCATGCGCATTTTTGACAACACTCAGCATGAAATGTCGAAAATACGTATGTTCAATGCCATCCAATCAGATTTGTTAACAAAAATGGCAGCATTCGGCCTATAAACATTCGTAATTGCATTATTTTATGTTATCAGACACAGAAAGGCTATTTATAAAGAAGTACTGGCAAGATTTAGAGACATGAACATAAAGAGCATTTTATCTGGAAATTTTTCTAAAAGTGCCAAAAACTTGCCAACATTTAGAGCGTTGCAAAATCGCAATTTTTGGTTACCAACAAGTACAGAAAAGTGCCAAAATTTTCAACTGAAGTGCTAAATTGGCAACCCTCCGGAGTCTAAAGGTAAGAGCTAAAACTGTTTTAACCATAATCATAATCGTAATAGTCATTCCTTAAAGCTAATGTTTAATGGCTGTTAGAAACTGATAGATATCAACTACAAGCATTTCTATAAGAAAAAGATTCGTAAGAAAATGAGGCTCAAACAGCCAAAATCTTAAGAAAATTACACGGCTCAAGTTCTAAAATTTCAGTTATTTTGCTTGCCAGAAATCGATATTACATCACTATTTCATTCAATAGGCTAAAGATAGAATTCATATTCTAGAATGCAAGATTAACAAAGAAAGGGTAACCTGTTTTAGCCAGTGTACATCAGTAAAAGTTAAGAAAATTTTTGGAAAAATCTCAGGCTTAATTTCGGGAGAAGTTATGAAAATTTAACTTCAGGTGAAGAAGCGGTTTTCTTATAAAAAGTATGTATTTGCAATATACTTTACAAAGATCTTTTACAAGTAATGCCTGTAAGCTATTTTACATCAAAGCAAGGCTACGTACTTTTCTGCAATTATAGCGATCGCTCTGAAATACCACTTAAATGTATATCTTTTGCTATGCAGAAGAAACTATATGATAGAAGAAGATATAATTAACGTGGTACTCTAAGATCACATTGTGGATGCTAATGTACACTTCATTTCCAAAAGCTCGTTTTGGGCGTAACTGAGTGATCGGTGATTGTTTATATATATTCTTGGGCTCAGGGGAATATTATTGTCACCTACTCTAATAAAACACGAGGTTTCAATTGCGCATGCACATCACGTGGTACAAGAATACGGGGGGTGCATTACAACTTTACAACAATTTGAAGTTCCGGCTGGCTGTTCGTAATCTTTCCCAAATTTTGAGGCTGAGTTGCTCTTAATTTGTTCTTAATTTAGAAGTGTGTAGGTCAATTAGAAATGCATAAAAAGATAATATACAAGGAAACATTGGGTATTTTGATTGATTGAGAGCCCATTAACCAAATGTTACATCCGAGATCGTCTCTCTTGTATATCAATGGTTTTTGTTGTAAAAGGTATAAATATAAATCTTAGCACAGTATCTATTTTTGCTAGAAGCAAGTATAAATCAAAGACAAAAGTTTCAAGGCTGTCAATTCTCCCCAGGTTAATAAAGAGCGGGCCTTTCATGTGCATTTGTTAGTAGAAGATTTCGCATCATTTTCCAAAAGTACATTTTACGACAAGGCTTCAGGCTCAGCCTTGTTATAAATTTGATCTTAATGTTTCATCAAATTTCAGGCTCTTGTTTTTATGAAATTGTTTTCATAAAAAAGAATGTATATACCTTAGGTAATTTTTGTAAATAGTTCTAAGAATTTTCGAGGGCGGGGGTCCAATCCACGAAGAACATGACATAATTTAGTTCTGCTTAGTCCAAATGCCTATTACAGCTCTAATTAGCTATAGTGAAAAATGAACATCATAGTGTCGGTGGGACACAGGGCCGCATTTAAGTCGGTTGGGGCCTTGGGCCCAGACTTGATTTGGGCCCCTTTAAATACACCTAAAAAATTTTGTGTCACGTGTATAGTACCCAGCACCCTGTTAGCATGAATTTTTATGAACATGGTTGCAAGGTAAGTTTGTAAGGGGACTTGAAATTCACTGGCTTTTCGAAATTTTGCTCGGGGCCCATGGGTAAATGCGTCTCTGGTGGGACACTCTGCGGTTAGTGATCGGTGCTGCAGGTGGATGGAACACAGGGAACTAAGGCATTTTAAAGAAGATACAGTCGTCGAATACTGTTTTTTAGATTCATAAGTGGAGGAAATACTATGAGAGGTTTACCGATATCGTTGCTTCTGAAAACTAATGATTCTTATTGCTATTTGTCATCACTGTATCAGTGCTGTGCCGTTACTTCTGTTGTTGGGGCGTTTTGACAACTTAACCAACTATTGTTACTAAAAAAGAAAACGTCACAGAAAATGCTTTAACTTTAACGCCAATGCTGAGCATCGCATAAAGCATTTTGCTCAATGCTGTTGCCAACCCTCTTGCAGCATGGCTGCCTTTGGGCCAATTTTCTTGCAAATGTAAAAATATGGGGGCCCACGCCCCCACACCACCCAGTCTACACATCCCTGCACACACCAGTCTACACATCCCTGCACTGCTAAACGAAAAATGGGAGGTCGGGGGCAAAGCCCCCGGAAAATTGCTTGGATTGTGCCTCTTCTATGTTATGGAAACGCCCTTTTTGAATAGAGAGGGCACTGCAAAAAAGGGGCACTTTCGGTTTTTTGCCGAAAGAGCAGGGGTCTAGATCCCAGGACCCCTCCCCTAATTGCGTACCTGTCCAGAATTTGCCAAATTAGCATAATAGTAATAAGCTATTGTTTTTGCAGAGGATCCTTGGAGCGTTGTTAGCATTGAATGTTTGCCAAATCTAAAGTTTTTAAAAATTGAAAATGACAGACTCCTCTATTCTTGAAAATTCCAATGTAGTTCCGTTTTTGCTACGTCGGGTCAGAGAGTTGTTGTTTTCTATAAGCGCAGAACTTCTGCGAGACAACGTATATGTAATTGTCTATACAGATAGGATTAGCCAATCAGGTTGCATTGTGAATCGAACTTCCGCCATATTGGGAGTGAGCTTGGTTGTGGAGCTACTCATGAGGAAATAGAGGGTGAAAAGTAACAAAAGGTATACTTTGGGCTGACAATTCGCAGTAAGTATGGCGATGAGACAACCTGCTGCAGTCATAGACAATGGAACTGGGTAAGAAGTGTTATTTTTTGCTTTTACCTTTTGGTTGAGAGGTTTTGTCTGTCCACAAGCTCTTTAAGTAGCCCAGCAGCTGACCCATCCAATTTCGGTGGCTAGGCCATCCATATATTTCCTCACATACAAGCTTTAGGCTCACATTTCAACACTAGCTTACAGTCTTTCACAGAAAATATCCCGTATATGCAATAAAAATCCAAAGAGAGAGAAAGCACCAAACTACAAATAGAGTGAGCTTATGTTTAGTTTGGGGAAGAAATGCCTAGGCCACTCACTTCCATATTGGTATGTGTACAAAGTCAATAAACTTTTGTGCCAATCATGTCTTTGATGAAATAATAGAATCTTGACGGAATTTTTTAGCTGTCTTAGGAGCAGAAGTGCATAATGCTATTATACTTTTGAGGGAGTCCACTTACTATATAAAGGCACTTTGTATGTGAAGAAGTGTAGCTAACTATGGATTTTACTGTGATTGGATGACAATATCATATGCATGCTCTAGGGTAGTTATGATTGTTAGAAACTGAATGGATTACCATCCACTATAGACCTCTGTGAGGGTGGTTTCATGATTGATGATGAAAGAGCTTGTTTACTGTAGCTTGGGCAGACTGTTGATAGCCAAATATATGTCTTGAATAAATTGCTGATTTGTGTTATTGTTTTATTTCAGATATACAAAACTAGGCTTTGCTGGGAATAATGAACCACAGTTCATTATGCCAACTGGTAGGTTAATAAAATTAGATAGTCTTTAATAATCAAATATCAATCTTTACCTGAGGCTTTGGAATATGTAGATGCTCTCTGTGTAATCTATCTTGCTATGTTTACACTATGTATCTGGTGTGGCACAAGTGTTCCTTTGGGTACTTCTTTTATTCCATTGTTTTAATCATGTTAGAGTGATGGATTTTATTGCTTATGTTAATATTGCATTGTTTTAGGGTGCTTTAATATTTATTTTTGTCTTGGAAGTTTTGTTGTTATTGATAGTATACGTGATAACTTTTGATTGCCTCCCATGAGTACACGTTGTAGTTATATATTATATAATATGTTTACATATTATATATGTGTATATATATACACATATAATATGTAACCATATTATATATATACACATATATATATATACACATATATAATATGTAATATATAATAATTATATATGTGTTACCTATTATACAATATATTTTTTACTAAAGATAACAAATGACAATGCTATGCAAACAAACAGAACAGATTTTTAAATGTATAATAGAAGTGTAAATGTATCATTATCTTGGATTTCTGTGATTTTGACAACCGAAAAGTGTTCTTTTTCACAATTTTCTGGGGGGCTCAGTGCCCTCATAGCATTGCCCAGATGGGGCTCAAGCCTCCATTAGTCAGCACCCATCATTAAGAATGTGCTACTTAATTGTGCCAGATTTCTTTCACCCAAGTCAAGTAAGAATTAATTCCACAGCTTGTTAGTTAAATATCTTCTGATATCTAATTCTACCTATACTTATTCTTTCATATATGTTAAACTTTATAGTCTAAGTTTCTCCCTTCCTAACTCCAGCTCTTGATTTGCACTTTAGCTATAGCCGTAAAAGAGACAGCAAAACTTGGAGGAAAAGGTTCAATAAGAGGAATAGAAGATCTTGGTATGATAATAGTTGTTTGTGATTAACGGTTAATTAAATTTGCAATAAGTAAGTGCTGTAGTTCATCAAATTTGCACTCCATGAGCTTATTTATTGCATTTTTTGGATGGGAACATGTTTGAGAAAGGTTATTAAAGCATTCATGAGCTAAATAGAAGGAAATATCTGACAAATAGGCCCCTTAAAACATTAGTTTATCATCCACATGTGCATTCTTTTTTCCTCCTGTACCATTTTCTATTTTTAAAATTAGCCTTTTTATGTTTGTCTGGATAAATATTGCATCAGTTGAAATTAGTAGTATTTTATTTGCAATTAGATGCTGTTTTTGTGTCAGTTAGATGGCTACATTCATTTTTCTCAGATTTTAATCAACAAGGAAGTCAAAGTGTGAACAATGCACACTTTTTCTACCTTCTGTGAGGATACATAACATCCTCATAGCAGTATTCATCATCAAAATATAGGATTTAATTACTATGATGAGGAATCATACAATCACTCAAAGCAGGCCAGACTGTTATCTCTGTGCAGGGAGTTTAAAAAACACCTGCATGCATCTAAGAATTTTCAAAAAAGGATGATAAATTAATATTGTTTAAAGAGCCTAAACAAAATACAAATATCACTTGATATTTACACTTTTCTATATTTAGTTTTATATTATATCAAAATTTTGTTTTGATATTAGTTATACTATGTAGTCTGTATTTATTTCATTCACCCATGTAAATGCAAGCCTTGTCTTGTTTTTTAGATTTTCATATTGGGGATAGTGCTATAGATGTTCCATCTTACTCCACTAAGGTAGATAAATTATTCTACTTCCATTTGCTTGTAAGTAAGGTTTAGCCAACTATATTTGGCCTGGAGGCTTTTATTGGTAAGTGGCCCAAACTCATCAGATGTTGAAATATTTTTGTTTATGGAGATGAAGTGCTTTCTATTATATTTACATCCTCAGGGACATAGGAAGTATTCAAAAAGGGGGAGCACATGTATTCAGGGGCACCCTTAGTAGTAAAAAAGGACACTATGCAAACTGAAAGGGGTCATGCTTGTTTGTTTAAAAAAATGGGGGTCACATGGCCTCATGCCCCCGGTTCCTAAGTTCATGTACATTCTTCTTTTGTTTTTGTTTTCTTGTACAAATTCATGACTTTGATGTTCACAAATTATTATTTGGCATGTGCAGTTGTTTGATAGATATTTATTCTCTTTAGTGGCCAATCAGGCATGGTATTGTTGAAGATTGGGACTTGATGGTATTTTTTATTCATTTTTGAAACTCTCAAGTTATCAAACACAATTACAATTTATACATGGTTGCAAATGCTTTTTCATCATCCAGTTTCTTTTACTAGTATCCCACATGCTCCTTGACTGCTCAAAAGTGTTTGTTTTTTGGTTAATGGCTAGGACATTGTGTTAGAGCAGACGTGGGCAAACTATGGCCCACGGACCACATCTGGTCCTTGGTATGTCTCTGTATGGCCCATGTGAGGCTAGTAATAAATAAAATACATCAAACAAACATCTGTCTTTCTTCATACTTATTTTGAAATTTGAAGTTTGTTTGTTGTTTTTCATCGATTTTAGAGACAAGTTTAAATTAAAAATGAATTTCACTGAACACAAAATTGTTTCTTTGTTGCATTATTGAACATATAGAATGCTTGACTATTCTGATTATCAGTACCACCCAGTCAAAATATGTGGTGGCCCTCTGACTCAATTGAGATTTATCATATGGCCCCTGACAAAAACTAGTTGCCCTGCCCTATGTTAGAGTTTGAGAGGGATTGCTTACATTAATGAAGCATCTTGTTTATTATCACCTTGTTTTTTCCAGGAACGATTTTGGGAACAGTGTATATTCAAATACCTCAGAGCAGAGCCTGAAGATCATTATTTCTTATTGGTAAGGGTTGTTGATGTAAACAAATCCTATAAGGCAGAGCTTTCAATAATCATAGATAGATGGGTCTGTGTCCTATGGAGGGCTGCCCATTATGTGTGCTTTTTTGTGTCTTTATAAGTCAAAGTAGATTGCAGTTTAGGCAGAAGTAACCAGTCATAAATCTCTGGTAGCCACCTTCTATGAAACGCTGTGATAAGATTGCCTGAGGAAGCTGAATCGCTTTAGATAATTTCACTTAAAGAACAGATAAGTGCGCCCATTGTTTTGTGTTCACTAGATAGTTGAACAACTGTGTATCTAAACAGAGTAGCTGCACTAGACTAATCACCAGTTTTTTTATAAAGTCCAAAGTTCATGCATTAGTAGTATATTATGGGAAGGTTTTTCTTTATGATATCAGCATGTGGCACTGATAATATAATGACAAAAAATATTTTATTTATATGTAGCATTTTGAAGTTAATGTGAGTTTGTACAGTGCTAATTTAAGTTCTTAAAATTAAAATTAGAATTTTTAATTTCAATTCATTTCCATATATTAGTACTGTACTAACTCATATTAGCTTCAAAAGTCTAAATATAAGTACTATTACAATCCATAGAGATTACAAAATTGTACTACATTGTAGTAGATTAATTGGAGGGGACTTTCTAAGTAGTATGAATAACAGGTGGTGAGGAAAGGAACTGGCCACCCTACCTCACATACCAATGGCTCAGCATAAGTGTCCTCTCTAACAGGCACTCCCCTACATATGAAAGTATATGGGCCTACCTTTACTTTACTTTATTTATGATAACAAAAAGAGAGCTCCCTGTTCACATTTTTACATTACATCTGGATAAAAATCAATAAATGTGGATATGGTGTGAAGATGACTTTGTAGATTTTTCCATAATAAGAATTTAGAAGATGAATTTCTTATTTCCCCCGATATCGCTTTCCATAGCTTGGCTCCCAGATATCCAAGTGAGCCCAGACCATGTATTTTTGCCATTTAGTATGTAATTTAAAGCTATTGCAGTTGCTCAAAAGTTAAGTTCCTGCTTGCAGTAGCAATGAAGACCATGAAAAAAGCATTACTGGTACAAAGCTGTGATTAGTAGAAGATCATGATATGTACAAGACCATGATTTGTAAAAGTCCATTTTGATCATGCTCTATAGCAGGCCTCTTCAGCTAATGGTGTCCTTGCCACTTGTGGCAAATTTGGTCAATCAAAGTGGCACACAGCAAGTGCACTCAAGAAAGAGAGAATATTAGGAAGCAAAGTATATCACTAACTATTGGTTAATACTAACTGGGAGTCTTTTTCTTGAAATCAAAGCTGTTACATCTATTGTGCCACACTGGCATTATCCTTAACTACCGAGATGGAGACATGTCAGCAGGCAACTATAACTTTTAACTGTGGCGGTTCTTGGTTGCTAACCTTATCAAAGCAGTACTTAGCAAATATTGGTTGAGGAGACCTACTCTATAGAGTACATAGACTGTATTTTAGTAGTTGGAAGGGCTATGCTATAGCAACTTTTGCTTCTGTTATATGCCATTGTAAATTCAGTAGCAGTAATATTTTATCAAATCGACCATATTGTTTATCTTTCTTATGGAATATATTGACCCACCAAGAGATAATAATAAGATCGACTTCATTTACAGACAGAACCTCCTTTGAACACACCAGAAAATAGGGAATACACAGCAGGTAATACATATTCTAAACATAGCTGCCAGAACTTGATATGTTGAAGATAAGCTTAGTGTCATTTCACTTTTGTGTATGATCACAGACAGATATTTTTTTGTCTCAAAGAAGATCTTTCAGATGCATTGAATTGTCTTCTTTCTACCTACCATCATGTATTGGATTGATTTTGTTTTCTTCCATTCTATCCATATAATTTTGTTCTTTTTGTGTTTACTGCTGATAATGGATTCCAGAATGGATCTGAAATGTCTGATTAGTGTCAAACAACTTGAACTTGTCAAATAGGTAGTCAACTTGAAATTGTCAGTTATTATGGTTCAGCCAAATTATCAACTATTTTTAAAAAGGACCCCCATCCTTTCATACTGGTTCAATGTTTCATGATAATACTGTGTTGTGTTATTTGAAATTGATTACCCAAGATACTGCTGCAGGGCTGTTGAGAGAATTCAGAGGCTCTAGGGCAAAATAGAAAGATAAGGTCCCTGTGAGCAGAGCAAGCAGAAATTTTCAGGGTCTAGAAATTAGGTATGGAAAGTTATTGCTGGTTTACTTTATGAGGCCCCCAGACCCTAAAACATTAAGTATTCCCTCCTCTTGTACTGATGAGCTATGCATCAATTTTGATCTCTTAAACATTTAGACTGCATTATTTAATTCTTCTTCTTGATTTTACTTCCAACCCCCCCCCCCCAATTATTTTAGTAAGCATAAAGTGGCCTATTACTTTGAGTAGGTAAAACAAGTATGTATGACTCGAGATGCAATCTGAGAACTGACTAATCGTAATGCTTTTACAATGCACTTTATACATGCCGGAACTACGTAACTATTGACATAATTAACATACATTAAAGCATACCAACACTTTGACAAGGTACAATTGATCCTACTACATTATGAGGGTTGGCAGGCCCCTCTGAAAGTATCTGGTTTTTAGTCACTCATTTCTGATTCATAACATTAGGTTAGGGGAATTTAGCTGCTCATTACTGTAACTAAATTCCTCATACCTAGTGTCATCATTGCTCTACTATAAACATTGAACTTGATTCATGTTTGTCAAGTCCACTACCACTAAACTACTGCTGCTCCTAGAATTTCTTCTTTGATTTCCAAACCATAATTGCCATTAGCCTGTAGTGTTGGATCTAGTTTTTAATCATGATTTGATCTTGGAGATTATGATGCAGTGATTTGTTCTCTCCATAGAAATCATGTTTGAATCTTTCAATGTTCCTGGATTGTACATTGCTGTACAGGTAATGTCTTTAGCATTTTCATAATTTCAACCAGAAACTACTATCTTCTTTGATGTATCTAGACTTTTTTCATAACGAATGTGTCTCTGAGTAGAATTTGGGTGTTGTCTTGTGTTCATCATCTAATGTTAATGCCCTGCAAAATGTCTGTTCCTTTGTTATAAAATTTAATCCCTTTTTAATACAAATGTGTAGTACAATAGAGTAATTGTACAGTGCAGTAAATTAACATAAATCATGCAATGTTAATACACTCAGTTGTGCTTTGTACAGACTTGCTCACCTCTTTCTATATTGCATCTTTGTAGCCTCACTGCATGTGGTATGATTGAATGATTGAGCATTTGCTGGAATGATTGATTGATTGGGCTTTTGCTGGATTGATTGATTAATTGATTGTTTGGGCATTTGCTGGACTGATTAATTAGTTGATTGATTGATTGATTGATTGATTGGGCATTTGCTAGATTGATTGGGCATTTGCATAAAATAGCTTTATATTTTCAATTTTTAATTGTGCATTGTATGTACTATGCATACAACTAAAAAATTTCAGAAAGTTGTGAAAGTTTTGCTTGCATTGAAGTTCTCTGAAAGGTAACCCTCTAGTTCCATCTGCCATTGACTGCCATAGTGCAATTCAATTCATACTACACCATATTGAGTGCAATTCAATTCATACTACACCATTTGGAAAGTAAGTGCTGATTAATTCAGTAAAATCAACTTGTAAGCAGGTAGATCAAGAGAAATATAAGGAAAATGCAAAAGAATCAATTCTACATATTCTGTATGTTTTTTGGCATGGTGTACATTGCAAAAGAAAGTTTTTGTTGGTAACAAATATCTTTTGTGAAATGAAACTCCTTCATGGACCACTAAAATATCAATGTAGACCCCCAAATTGCTAAATTTTTCCTGTGGACCCCCACGACTATTTCATAGACCCAGGGGTCCATTTGGACCCCGGTTGAGAACTACTGCTCTAGTGCAATCTGCCATGGAATGAAAACTGTGTTTATTTCCACTTAGGCTGTACTTGCTCTTGCTGCTTCATGGACTTCCCGTCATGTTGGTGAACGAACATTGACTGGTACTGTGATTGATTCAGGTGATGGTGTCACTCATGTCATCCCAGTTGTAAGTCTTTTATTTTTCTCCATTTTGACATAGTTTATCTGGTTGTATATTGACTCAGATCCTTCTAAGTCTACAGCAAATTGAGAACATTTGAACTCACCTGTTGGAATTTATTGTTACTCCTGTTAGCAAAGTTTGTTCTATATCTACTTGAATTTCATATTAACATCTAAAGCCTTTGTAGCATTCCTAGCTGACTAGAATTCCTTGTTCATTATGCAGCCCAGTTGCTCAAATTTTATGATTTAATAAGGAGAAATAAGGCTATGTTTGTAATGAGCTGATTGAATAGATTATTAGATTTTTCCAGTGGTTGGTTTAAATTTAGATTTTGTTTACTAATAGGTATTAAAAACTAGCTGTACATATAGTATTCTAGACCATCCATGGCAGAATTAGACATGACTGCATCTGGCTTTCTCCACAGGATGCCCTTAGCAATATTATTAGCAAAGAGCAAACGTAATGAAAATAACAACCAAAGCACCTGAGATTTTTCCACTAGTTTCAGTTCAGTTCTTTTAAAGGATTCCACTATATACAAATTTGCAAAAAATGTTGAAGAATATATATTAATTAACTAATGAAGATAATTTTGAACTATAATTTTAAAAAAACATTGTATGTAAGGAATCACCTATAGGAGGGGCCCTCTGAATAAATAAATTTATCAGAGAGAGAGCACTCCCTTACTTAAAAGCTCAGACCTTAAGATAGATATTGTTCAGGTTTATGACTGATAGTTGATGGAAAATAAATACAGTTTAACTTGATGACAGAATATGTTTATGCCAACTGCTTGTTTGATATGGATAGGAATGCTGTTCCAAGACTTTGCATCTGCATATCTGACAGATTTCAAACCTTACTGTAGTGCAAATTTTATGTGTTAGAAAAATGTCACCTCTAGAGGCCTACCTGGTATGACGTTGGTGAAAGTTTCAACAGAGAAAACTTGTGTTTATTGCCTATTTATAGTTTATACTACCAAAGTTTATTTGATGTCAACTGTAAAAGATTCTTGTCATTGATTATCACTCTTTACAGGCTGAAGGCTATGTAATTGGTAGCTGCATAAAACACATTCCAATTGCTGGAAGGGACATCACATACTTTATCCAGCAGCTTTTGAGGGAAAGAGAAACTGGAATTCCAGTCGAACAGTCTTTAGAAACTGCTAAGGCAATCAAGGTATGTATCGATGATTCATTGGCTATGAGCACTGCTCACAGGAACAGAATGGCACTCTTTGAAATTTCTGCAAGCACCAGGCCTCATCAAAGGTACTTTTTTGTCTGTGAGTGCAATCTGAGAAAAATTGTGCCTTCAATAGTTGGCCATATACACAATTAGTTGAAAAGTACTCGCAGAAATTTGATGTGTGAGATTATGTGCCTGTGAGCACCTCTCACCTCTTGCGCAGATTAATGAGACCTGGTAGGTACTTTTCATCCAAGCCAGCTTCTGGCTACAAAGTATTATTAATGACATCTGCTATGAGCCATAGTTTGTGATGCAGAATAGGAGTGGAGTGAATACACCTCTCTGAAAATTGTAGTATTTTAAGTTTTTCCCTATTTATAAGTACAACTCATGCCTAATCTCACATTTTTTGGCATGATGCTCATAGTTTTGGGCATACTTGTTATTTTTTATGCTGATTAATTAATCATTTTTCTATGCTTATCAATTGAGACTTGATGTTTGATCAAAAGAGCAAGAAAATAGAATGAACATCCTTTTTCTTGCATTACAATTGCCTAATCTGGGTTGTTATTGTCATTGGAAGTCTTTGACTTTGAGAAACATTTAAGAAACATTTGAGGTTGAATTTAACGAGTTGTTGCGAAGCATCCAGGCTGAAGCCAGAGAGCGTGTTTCTTATTAAAAAACGTGTACTATTTTTTAAATTTCATTTTCTTTTTCACATTTGTATTATACATTACCATTTTTGGGCTAGGTGAATCACATTTCTGGTAGCCATATAATTTGTTAGCAACATACATTTACTCTATGCATCTCTGCTTATCTTAGGAGAAATTTTGTTACACAAGCCCAGATGTTGCCAGAGAGTTCAACAAGTACGATGCAGACCCATCTAAATGGATCAAACAGTATGAAGGTGTTAACAGCATCACTAAAAAGGTACTGCACGTGGAACCTTATTATGCAATGGATAGAGCTCACAACTATAGCAGAAACCCACGTGAAAGAGCCTGTTTTTATAAGAACCTTGAGGCTGAATTTTCATCGCTTGAGCCCCTTAAATAAGAGCCCCAAAGAGGCTGAAATGGGAATGGTTCTTGTATAATGGATTTCATACTGTTGGTGCACATTTGCACAGTATATGATAAGATTATTATGCAAGAATTCATGTGATTAAAACAGCGTATATGTATGCAAAACTTGTGGTGTATATAAGAACCTTGTTAAGAACTTTACAGGCTGGAATTGAGAATACCAAGCCGCTAATTAAGAACCTATCCAGGCTGCTCAACTTTGCGGGTTTCTACTGTATTGAGTTTACAAATGATTATGGTTGTCTTACGGTATGCTCTGAAATTTACTGAAAACTCATTTTAGTGCCTTCTCTAAACAACCATAACTCATCCTAGTAATATTCACTCTTGTGGTACTTCGAAGTTGAAGAAAACGTGATTTGCGTTAACAGGGCCGTTACATAGGAATGTTCTTTAGGAGTGCAAAATGAAATTTTGCTGACATGATGGATGCGTGGGAGACATTAAATTGAGAAGAAGTTGCCTTATTGGGTACTCTTGGGAAAAAGGTGTTTGTAGCAAAGCTCCAAGAGATTTTTCGATAAATACCTGCCTTTGCTTTGGCTATAAATGAAGCCGATGTTATTTGACCACAATATAATTCTAAATATAATAACTTCAGGCTTGGAGATATAGTGATTTATATGCCTTAATCAAAGTAAATTTTGTTAATTTGATGTAGTCCATGAAGTAGAATCTTTAATAATGTTTATCCAAGGTAAGAATGCTCTAGAAATTTGCTGCAAATAAACTGCCTTCCTCTTCGAAGGGTTGATACGTTTTCATAGGACAGAATTTTACTCGTGAAGATTTTAAGGATTCTTATATTAGGCATTTCATACCTTATGTGCTATAGCTGCCTGAATGGTACAGGAAAATTTGGTTTCCGCATAATAAAACGACTGTTACACATGGAATCTTATCATGCAAAGGATAACACTGGCAGTTATAGTGCCTTCTTAAAACTATGTAAATGTCATCAGTTTTTTGTAGTCCTTGAAGTATTTCCTACTAAGTCCTACTTAGGAACCTCTATAGTCCTTCTTAGGAACCTCTACACATTTTAATCAGGTTAACAATATTCTAGAAATCTACTGCACATAGATTGCCCTCGTCTTCAAAAGGGTTGTGTATATTCTTGAAGCACTGTTCTACAAATGAATATTTTTGGGCTGTTTAATTAAACATCTCTTGTCTCATGTGTGCTATTGTCTTTTTGTAGGAGACAATTTGGTTTCAGCAAAATAAAATGACTTCAATAATTGCGTGGTTTCAATAATCCTGTGTATTACTTCAATGGTTTTCTATTTTAGAGCTTTTTAGTAGATGTTGGCTATGAACGTTTCCTTGGTCCTGAAATCTTCTTTCACCCTGAGGTAAGTCTTCTTAACACCAATCTTATTCACAATCGAAATCTACTCGAAATTCACTACCTTGCAAACTATCATTCTACTATATGTACCATACACACAATAGACATGACAGGTGATTGACAGGCTTGAAAGCGAGGTTTAAACTATCAACACCTTACTCTAGTGTTTCTAATAGAAGGGAAGTGTGAATAGAAGGGGGTGTTCATGTCGGCTAGTTTTCAATAAAAAGAGGGTACTATTAGACGGGGGTATGGATGTCTGCAGCTTTTCAATAAAAAAGGAGAACTAGGAGATGGTGGTTCATCCTGGTAAATTGTTTTATTAAAAGATGATTTAATTTTCTGCGTGTTTTGATCATGATCGATTTGTAAAATTTAATAGAAGGGGGTGTTTGTAACAACAGGGGGGAGGAGAAGGTAAATTCTCCTAAAATTAATAAACGAGGGGCCGTCTATTAGAGACACTAGAGTATATGGATAGCAGCCCTATTTCAACTCCATCCAGACTAATTTGGGCAATTCTATTTATTTGTATATTTCTACGCAATGCTGTTAAACTAAATTACTCGCACATGTATGCCATTTACCAAATAGTTTAGACTTTCTCCTGCATTTTCTGTCAGTTATTTGAAAGACATAGTACTATCGTATGAACACTTGGATTCATTGCTATTGAATTTACCACTTTACTTTTTTCCATTATTGAACAAGCGCATAGTGCCTTGAACATTGAGTTTTATAACGTACAAGTACATTTACATGTTTATGTGTATATGTATATGTATGCATGTTTATAAGCATGCATGTATATATATATATATATATATATATATATATATATATATATATATAAATATATATATATATATATATATAAATATATATATATATATATATATATTATTTATATATATGGAAGTTGTAATTTGTCCACAGTTCTCAAATCCAGACTTCACAACATCAATCTCAGAAGCTGTGGATACAGTCATTCAAAATTGTCCAATCGATGTTCGTCGTCCCCTTTATAAGGTATATGTTTTGTCATTTATCTTTTGTAGACAATCACACATGACCCCTAGAAATGTCTACTGTAGCTGCTACACTGCAAGGGTGGATTCTAGCTTTTTTTGCCAATATTCAGGCCAATGCTCTTTGCTGTTAGACATCCAATTGGCTAGTTTTTCGTGAATAATGTCACCACTGGGGGTGTAAGAGGAAAGAAATATGACCTCCGTATAATAATTTTAAAGCTTTCAAGTAAACATTGGTATCCATGGGCCCAGTTATTGTTTGAGAACAAAGCTTCGTTGTAGATTTTCCTGTGAATCAATACCAAGGCATTATCAGAACTAGACAATGACCCTTGACCTTTGACTTAGTTATGACCTTTGTCATGGCAAGAAAGCTTTTTGGCGCCCTTAATTGTAGCGTTTTTATGCTGTATTCTTTACAGCCCAATAATAAAATAATTCGTTGGTCCATAGCTTTCTTCTTCTTTATCATTGCTTATTTTATCCTTCTGTTATAATTATTTCTCTAATAATCCTTTTTTCATGATTTCCATTTGATTTTTAACTACTCATATCTGTAGAATATTGTACTTTCTGGTGGCTCAACAATGTTTAAAGATTTCGGAAGAAGATTACAGAGGGATGTAAAGCGTGTTGTTGATGCAAGGCTAAAGCAGAGTGAAACCCTTAGTCAGGGCAGAATCAAGGTAGGTGTATTGTTTATCTATTAAGAAAAAGAACTGTTGTGCAATTTGGCACTGTGAAGTCCCTTCTGAATACAATAGATCGAATTTTTGGTATAAATTGATTTGAACTTTAGAATACACTGCGAACATTTAACTTTCAAAACAACAGTGCAGACGGGACAGGTCGGCTTGAGAAGATCCTATCAGTTACAGTGAACCTGGTGAAGGATGAGGCCAAGTTTATCTCCCTGACTTTCACTCTTATCTCGAATTGATCACTGTTGTATGGCGTGTCTGAAAATTCAAGAGTTGCCGTGTTTTTCAGGTGTTAGAACTTTCACGCAAATGTATCCTGTGAATTTTTTAATAAAGAAACCACACGTACAAAAGTCCTTATTCAAGTTGTAGACAGATTCCTTATTGTAAGCCTATTTGGCAGCAATGTTTTGACGTATTACAAGTGTGGCATATCAGTAGATCTCTAAAGAACCGGAATATATTCAAACTACGATTGTATGGTGATTATGTTCGTACGGTCATTGGCATAACCTTAAAGATAAGATTATAAGAGTTTTCCTTTTCCCTTCTTTGAGCACTTGTTTTGAAATATATGCCGTATTTTTATTTTGAAGTATGTACCAGGTTTTTAAGAATTTGAGAGGAATACGGCAATTAAGTCATACGTTTAGTATGAGCAAATCGGTGTACATTTTGATTGGTTGCACACATTTTATGAGCCTGCAATTTTACGTTCTTCGTAAGAGTTTGTTGGAAGCCGTATGAGATTTAATTACAAACATCCTGTCAAACCATTTACACACCTTTTTCAAAACAACAGGCTTCAACGGATTACTGAGGCTGAAATCCGTTGAAATTTAAGACAAATTTAGGAGTAATGCGAGGTGCACGCTTGATTGAAATCTGATTTGTTTCTTTGTTTGATTTTTTCATTAAAGTTTATACTTAAGATGCCAGATTTATTGTTTTGCTTTTTTCTTACCTTGTCTTGTACCGTAAAGCATTAGCCAAGGCTTGGGTTTTTCATTTGATTTTCAAGCAAATTTACACTTTTTCTCAAAAATTAAAAATATTTTTAGGCTGCTCAAAAGTACAGAATTTCAAAAATCCCAAGCCTCAGCGATGGATTTTATGTTAAAAAAAAAATTCGCAGCTGAAAGTATATCGAGTCATTACCGGAAAAAGTATCTTTAGGATTTATAAGATATGATCAAATTATCTCAAAAGATAACAAAAGAAGTAATTACTTGGTGGGCAGCAATTTTGGTAAATCAGTGGGTTGTTAAGGAATTATTCTTCTGTCATAAGAGTCAGGGAGAAACTACTGAATTTGGTAGCAATGTGAAAAATTTTAAGGAATTTGTAAATGGTACTCTTTCGGTTGCCTTCCTTTAATTCAAAGTGGCTATTTGCAGTAACTCTTACAAAGCTAATTTTAGGCCAACTATTTACAAGTTAATTGCAAAGTAAGAGCACATGAAAGTCGTAATATATCTAATCCATAAATAGATGTTTTGCAATTGCTACAATTGCAATGCTTACTTTTTGTATAATCGATGTGTTTTTAAAAGCACAAAAAGATCTTAAAAGTTTTGATTTCCATTAGGAATTTGACTTGTTGATTATAGCAACCCTTTTGCTCATTTTAGCCAAAACCTATCGATGTTGCTGTCATCACACATTCAATGCAAAGATATGCTGTATGGTTTGGCGGTAGCATGTTAGCTTCAACTGTAAGTACTGTAGGGTTTCTTTTTTTAGTCTCTTCTCATTTCAAATTTTCAGAGTACTCTCAAGTACCAAGTAAACGGGGGGTCCTAATAGACAGGGGGTAGGAAAAAATTCCGAAATTTAATAAACGGGAGGGTCAAAATAAACGGGAGGGGCTGGAATTTGAGAAAAGGCTGTAAATGATTATACAAGGACGGAAGAACAAAAACAGGTTGTCATGGAGCATAAAGCTTAAATATATACAGCAGTAAGCTATTTTGCCATGAAAATCAGGCGTAAATAATACTCACAGAGAAAAGAAATGAAATGAGGGGTTTATAAAAAAAGTCAATTTCCTTAACATTGATAAGCGGGGGGTGATAATAGGTCTGGGGGTTGGAAAAAAGTCGAAAAATTAATAAGCGGGGGGGGGGACGTTTATTTGGCACCAGAGAATATAGGAGAGGACGAAGTTTTCTTCCTGAAGTCTCATACTATGATCTTATTAGAGATTTGAGGATAGCTTGGCGAACTTTGGGCCTAAATTGACAAGCTAATGATTTAAGTAGTTAAGAAAATCTTTGAAAAATTCCAGATGTCTGTGTTGTGCTCTCTGGATATGGATTCTCAAGTTTACGCTTTCTTTCTTGAGTAATATTTTTAGACATTCCTTCCGATAAACAAATCAATACTTTATTGTTTTGCAATGAGTAGTTTTAGTGAGAGAACTGTCAACTATTTTATTCTTTACAGCCTGAATTCTACACGGCATGCCATACGAAAGAGCAGTACGATGAACGTGGCCCAAGTATTGCAAGACACAATCCTGTATTTGGTGCTATGTCCTAGAGACTTAAATGTTTGAGTCAACTGGCGTTGCCTCCTTAAATAAATTTTCCTTTGATTTTTCTCAACTACGGACAAATTTCGCGAAGAACTTGGTATTGTAGAGAGTGGACTTTTTTCGGCCAATGGATGGGAAAGTTTTTTATGCTAAATAGCTTTTTCTCGTTTTCTGTCATGAATTAATTCAGTCAAAATTTAATATTCTCATTAGATATTTCACTTTATAGCAATAACTCAGGATGATTTCCATCATTGTTCAGTCCACAGTCCCTTGACACTGTAGGTGCTAAATGGCTTTGTTGACAATAAGCATCTAGAGAGACATCAGCTTGAATATTTATCCTTTCTGATGGCATTTAGCTTCAAGGCTGAAAATGCGCTTTAGAGTTTTGGACTGAATCTTTAGCATCATCATTAGTGAATAAGATTGAAGTAAGGATTAAGCCGTAATGTCTCTTTTTGAATTGGTAAAACTCAAACACCTACTTTGTTAGAAAATAAGCGAGGCTGATATATAATGGTATCTGCTGTGCACTTAAAGGCAGGGTGAGGTTCCAAGACTGAAGAGTGCTTGGGTGGTTATCATGGAAGTGAAATCTGTTATCATATGCTTTTATCAGAGGCCCGATAAATTTTCACCTACCTTTTGACGAATATTCCCTTAACCTTTATAATTCTTGCCTAAACATACCTTTAATGTCACCCAACCCTTTGCTTGAGAGTAAGTTCTTCTATCTCATTCGTATTCAGACACTAGAAATTTGTCTTCACATGGATTTGAACAGATGTATTTAGTTTTATACAAACACATTTCAGCCTTAAAGCTCTTCATTTCATCCTTACTAATATTTTATTATCATGTATATCAATTTGTACTTCTGCAGAAATTCTGTATGGCCCAAGTCATCTCTTTTGCAGCTAGCTGTTTGGTTTTTGTTCTTTGACTTTGTACTAGCATAGCTTACTACAGGTACATCAGGGGCTGATCAAGGCGGGCAGGGAGCCATGACCCGTCCCAAACGGTAACAGTTCTCATAGCAAACAACTGTGTTAATAAGAAATTTCCCACATGAAAAGGACAATTAACTGAATCAGATGACTCCCAGAGCCCAGCTCTGGACCCACCTCCGAGATGCGTGTTCTAAAAACAGCAGATTTCCTATATCAGATGGATGTCTGTCACATATTACAAAAACACCGACCCGTAGGTAGTAGGGGGGACAAGCTCGTTGACAGCGGAGAGCAGGGACATTTCCTCCTTATACTTTATTGTAGTTGAAGCTATTCAATGCAAACATTGCTTATTGCCTCTACACCCATGCCCCCCAACTGGGGGCATAGGCCCAGTGCAGTTGAGGGAGACAGGGATAATGTTGCCCCCAACAGCAAGCTGAAGTTCATATTTCTACATGACCGTAGACAGCTGAGCTTTATTTTAGGAGCATTGATGTAGGGGTAAATTTATTTTGGTGATAAGGTTACTTTGGGGGTTTTCATGGTTGACTTTTTTATCGTGTGGAATTATCTATTGTGTCGGATGTTTGTCGGAAGCAATGGAATGCTTAATTTTGAATGCCGTCTTGGGTAATTATTACGAGTTGATTTTATGGCAAGTGGGCAGTTAATTATTCATGTTCGTTGAAGATGTGGAAGAGGTATACCTGCTGTTTCAGTTCGCTAAAGATTATCGCAGGACTTTTATCAGGATTGTAAGGTTAATGGCTCTTGCTTTTGGAAGGAGCTTTTGTAAGTCACCTGTTCTCCACATGCTATTCAATGATTTGTAAATTTGTTTACTACTCAAAGACAAAGTTCATGGTGAAGACGACCCTGTATGAATCTCAGAAGAGAAAGCTTGTAAGGCCAAGTTTATCTAGCTTTATATATCTATGTTTTTGCTCTATAAGAACACGTTTTACTTTGCAAGAATCTTGTTGTCCCAGTATCGAAACCTCCTTAAGGCTCTCTTGGCAATTTTTTTTAGTTACGCAGCAATTAGGGGAAGTGTAACAGCTTGCTTGTTCACCTGAAGCAATGATACTTCTTATAAAGGATAGCCTGTCGAAGAAAATAGAACGTGACAGTTCATTTCCAAAGTATTGGATATTAGATTCATATGAACCTTCCAACTTTTTTCGGTGTCAGAACTACTACTCAGCTACCTCAACCTTTTGATTAGTCTGGCACTGCAAAGTTTGCTATGTCACTTGAATCGGCATGTGGTTCTAAAATTTTCTTAATGTGACATGACAATTTTCGGATTTTGGTAATAAAAGTTTGTTAGTTACTTATTTTCGGGACCGAAACCTTATTGTGTGGAAGCTGAACACTGGGTGGATATAGACGCTCATCGTCACGAAAAAAACTCAAGCAGATCAAAGTAACAAATTAATGCACACTTTTACACAAATCGAGATTTTACAGTCTTGTTTTTTTCTTGAGTATAGTACTAGAGTTGCCAAATTTTTTGACCAGCCTAGTATTCGTTTCATTCGTGATTTTCTTACGATTTTCTTTTTCTTTTCAGTTTTTCTTTTTAGAAAATGTGTATCTTCTTCTAAAACACTATTTATAAAAGTGAAATGCTTAATTTGAAGCGAGCACACTGCATCTCCTCAAATGAAAGCTTGTAGCACTAAAGAGACGCACATATTCCCCTTTTCGAATATTTTGAACTGTTATGACCTAAAAAATTATGTAAATTATTCTAGGAAATTGACGCTCCAGAAAATTAACACATATTTTATAGATTCGCGTTTATTTTATGTTCATTAATTTTATGCACTTGAATTTCATGAAACGTTAATATTTAAATACTTTTTTTTATTTTATGAGAAAACTATCATTTTACCTGAGCCTCAATGCTCTTAACTCTTTCCAAAATTGAGCCTGAGATTTTCTCAAAATTTTCGTAACTACTGAAATAAACTGCCTAAAATTGGTTAACCTTTCTTTGTTTATCGTGCATACTCGAATTCGAATTCAATCTTGAACATTTTAAGTATCATAATGATTTAATACACGTTTTTTTATAAGAAAAAAGGTTATAAAAAAGTGAAATTCAAATGGTCAAAATCTTAGGAGAATCTTACGAAAGTCACGATGCTCAATTACCAAAATTAAGTGTTTTTATTAGCCAAAAATAATTTTTTTCGTCATTACTGCATACAAAATGTTACAGATGGAATTCAAATTCGACTATACACCATTAACAAAGAAAATGTGGCCCATTTTGGCCAGTTTATTTCAGAACAAGTTAAGAAATATTTGAAAAAATCTCAGGCTCAATTTCTGGAACAGTTCAGACAACTGAGGCTCAGAGGAAATGGCGGTTTTCTTAAAAAAAACATCTATCGAGTTTTGGCCAACAAAATCACTTATTTCTGGAACTTGAGCCTTGTGATTTTCTGAAAACTTTAGCCATCCATTTGAGCCTCATTTTCTTATAAAAAACGTGTACGCTATTGTTCAAAAAATATGGGATTAAAATTTTCTTAATCCACACTAAAATTGTCTGGTGCCATTTCAGGTATTACAGCTTCCTAATTCAGGTATTAGAGCATCTATGACAATTAATCCGTACATGTAACGAACTTGATGTTCAATGTTGATATAATGTTTGTTACCATGGATATTTAAAAATTCTAAAACTTTAAATGCCACGTTAATTTATAAAAAGTCTTTCCCAATTCGCGTTCAATTTACTTAGAAGCTTAAATATTTTGTCCTATTTACATCAATTTTCTTTCGTGCTAATTTCACTCGAGTTAAATTTCTGGGGCGTTCATCTCATGAAGACCAGAACTCACTCTGTGTACTTAGGCCTGAGGATGTCCAGGGTGCACAAAGATTTTCCGGCTCACTTCAAAGTTGATTTAAATTTGCATTGAGTATACCTTGTCATGGTGTATCTGGGAATTACTCCTCGTGCAGAAACAGTAAATAAGTGAAGGAGACCATGTCTCCTTAAGAGAGATGTAGATAAACTCTTTCATTATGTTCACGGATATGAATCCGATTGATAAATCTTATCTTCATTTCTGCTGTCTTTCAAAGGTTCTTTTATTTCCTGGTAAATTCTAGAAGTTTTCCGTTCTACCCAGTTTTCCATAGAAACATTTATCAATCAGAGTATTGTAAGAACCACCATTGCAAGGAGCCAAAAGGAGAGATCTTCTATGAAGGATATATATATATATATATATATATATATATATATATATATATATATATATATATATATATATAATGTATAGGTAGATTGACACAGAAAATAAAACTGCGGAATTGCTATATAATGTATATATAATGTATATATATATGTGTGTATATATATATATATATATATATATATATATATATATTGTGAAGAATTTACGAATAATCGCCTGATAGTCTTCATGCATCGTATTGAATTAGGACGAAGTTAAAATTTCTTGCTTATCTTGCTTGACCTTTAATTTAGCTTTCGAACAAATCACGCCTGTGGAGAGAATGCACTTCAGAATCTCCTGAGATTGAACATTTGTGCAAAGGCTGCGCTGTTGCAGCCCTCTTTACAACAGATGTCTTTTCATGACGCCATCGTCATTGATGACGGAGAAATAACTCTCCCATACATAGCTCTCTCCCCGTCAGTGGTGGCGCCACGGGGGGACTATGGGGATTTGCCCCCCACCCAATTCTCGACAAGATCAATTATCTAACTCGCTCAAATTCGATTAGAAGATATTAGGGTTGGGGTGAAGAACCTCTAGCAAGATTTTGACATGAGCGTAGCAGCCGAATCGCCTTGCTATTTTGGCATGTAGCGCCCAAAATCCCACCCTCCAGTCTACGATGACTCTACTTCCCCCTCTACTCCTCATTCACTCACTCTCTTTACTATTTTTCTTTCTCTGTATGTATTTCTTCACAATGTCTCTGTACATGTATATCTGAATAGATGCATATTTGGTAGACTGTGCATGACTCGAACAACTCGGAACCAATAAATTTGTTCGAGCTATGCAAAATTCGAGTTGAGGGAAGACTCTCTGTTACAGGTGCAAACCACCATCACTATCGCGAATCAGTTAAGATAGTAGCATAAAGTAACAAGAAAGCATCCTGTTTTCATGCTAGAGTGCTGCACTGTTTGCTCTGAACTACACCATTTGAACGGTAATTTTAAAATGTCGTACACTTTATCAGTATAGCCTGGCTGGAGGCATACCAGCTTCTGGCCCAACCACAAAAGACCAACTGTCCTAGAGTTTTACTCAACGTTGTTTTACAGAACGTGTATGTGTAGAAAGGCTTCCATGTTTCTGTTCTATGATAAGTTCATGGACTTATTCACAAGTTATCACTGAATTTTTTCAAGTTAGCAGAGATTATTTTAAAATTCTGCGAAGATGGTCATGAGATTTATTCTCAGTAGTTGGTGTTTTGAGCTACAGATTTCGATATATGCAAAGTTTGTTCTAAGGAGAAGTCATAGGTCCGCTCAACAAGATTTTCTCGTGCTATCATAATTCGAACTATAAAGATCGAGCAAAATGAAATTTACGTTACTGTTTGCATACATATTCCACATACATTATACTTTGGATTCAAATACTAGAATTGGGTTGGCAATAAATGAAAGTTGACTTGGAGATCAAGGGTCATATAGTTACAGTAAAGTGCAACAGCATAAGCTACTAATGATGCACTCGTTCTGCATTCCGAAGGGAAGACTTGGAAACCTATAAGGAGCCATTGATTTGATTTAACTTTGATGTAATATAATTTAAATTCTACATTAAAACAACATGTAAGTATAAACTTTAGTCAAAAAGTCAAAGTCAAAGTCCTTTCCCCCGCCCAATGGCGCATAGGGCGCCGCCTATCTCCGTTTCTATAGCCCTAGGCCACGCGTCTGCGAATGCAATCAAAGCTACAGCAGAGGGCTGGTCCACTGGTAGCTCCGCAACGAGAAGGCAGTGAGTACCATTTTTAAAGTCTTTGGTATGACTCGGCCGGGGCTAGAACCTACGACGTACCGGTTGTGGGGCAGACGCTCTACCACTGGGCCATCACTCCGGTTACAAACTTTAGCACAACAAGATAATGTCACTATGTTTAAATGAAGATAGAGATCAATATAGAAAGGAAAAATGGGCGCAAAATTCTTGAAGAGGAGCCTACTAAGAAGAACAAAAATAACGAGATGTAGGTCCCCTATAGCCATAGCAGGAGGATTTTTAAGTTTTCAAACGTAAGATATCCAGAACTTCCATTTGAGCATCCAAACCTACCGTTTAGCGATTATGGACAACTGACAATGCGTTGATTCTTGCTACGCTCCACATTCTCCTAATTATTTGTGACATTTCAGGATCGTATGAGGGAGGGAGAGAGGGGCATGTAAATAAAAATACGGTTGCCTGATAACGAGGTTTCAGAAACCTCTATATCAGACAAGCTGGAGCCGCAGGGGCTGGGAGATGCAGCCCCCTTCTTACTTTTTTCTTGTATATGATGCCATACAATGAGTAGACTATCCTATCTAAGATAGGATGCATCTTGATATTCAAAAAGGAGATTTATTGCAATATAAAAACGTACTTTTGATAATTTTAGCGGACTTTGCCCCCTGACACCCACTTTCCACGCCCAATAGGAAATCGCCACTCGTCCCAGCATCCTCAGCCCAGCGTTTCTGCATATGCAGCATAAGTTAGCTATGGATGAAATGCCCCCGTTCCCAATCCACTGCCTGCATGCATCTTGCTTGCTAAATTCATATTTATTGAACTCCCGTTATTTTTCCAGGCTACACTCTTTTCATAATTTATGAATAATCTAGGAACAATACAAGGCTCAAGCTTCATCAAGACATAAAGCCTAGCACACACAGCTTCAGAGCAACAGAGATCTTGTCTTCTGTCGTCAGCGACGAAAAAGAATTTCTAGCATATTTGATATTGAAGATCGTTGTCAGCGACAAAAATTTCTTATATGTGTTTCCCGCACACAGCAAGTTTTTGTATCACAATTCTAACATTGCTTTCAGATGTGCTTTTGAATTGTCGATACAAAATATGGCCCTTTGCTTAGCTTTTTGATGTAGCAAACTATCAACAAAGATTGGACTATATCTTTTAGATTTTTAGGAGAAGTTACACCTTTGGTATTTGAAAATAATTTAAGAATAATAGGCTCAAAATCAGAAAAATTTATAGATATTGAGGCTCGTAAAGAAGTTTAGGTATACTGTTATTCGATTCGTTAGTAATTGCTTTGGCCTAAGACTTCTGGCTATTTCAGCCAAGAGCGTGTTAGCTTTAGTACTTTTGATCTGAAATTGTATTTCACAGACTTTTATCTTACTAGTTTCTCAACGATTGTCCCTTCTTCCATCCTTCAACGCTTCTGGTATTTAAATTTGCTGATAAACTCTCACACGAGATTTCTCGCATTATTGTTAAAAAACTCACTTTACAATTTTTGCATAGTTCTGTCATTTTCTTGCATAAAGAAGAATAATTTTACGACTTGAAGTTGTTTTTGTTCGCTCCCTCACACAACTTTAGTGCCCACGCGCTGTTTATTCATAGCATCTTTCTTTTGAATTATCCGACTTTCCAGGTTGGTGTTCTCTATTATTAAACGGCCGATGTAGGATGCTACAAGATTTTAGTGACAGGTGAGATTTTGCGTTGATAATTTAAAAAATGTTTACTTGTAGAAGATTTACTTCTTAGAGGAGCTTGTAATTCTGTGAATGTGAATGTAAACCAACATTATAAGACCAATGAGCCATTTAAAACAGACAAATTTGCTAGCACTTCGAGAACGGTATATGCAAGCGGCCTAGTCTATATTTTAAAAGGTCTAAATCTCAAAAAAGTAATTTTTAATTTCATGAGAACTAACTGTTGCTATAAAAATGAAATGAGTAATTTTCTTTTGAAATGTTATTTGTAAGAATAGTGAGGCTCAGAATCACTGAAATTTGACAATAATTTAAGAATAATGCAAGGCACAAGACTTAGAGTCTTGTGTTTTCGAGTTAATATGTTGCTTGTAGGATAAAGAGTTTGAGGGAGAAGCCAATGTTGTCTATCATCGTACTTATTCACGTTGGTCTTGTGAGAATTTCACCACAAAACTGGGATAAACCAACGTTGTATGATGCAATTCTATAGGAAATATCCTTGATTACATTTTGAATTATGACCCCATTTAAAGTACAGTTATATTTGGTAAGAAATTGTTATGCACTGCTTCAGAATTGATTTCCTGCATTGTATTGTTCTTGCGTTGATTGTGATGAAATGAGACTGAGTGGTAGAGAGGCTAAATAAAGAGCATGCACTCCCATTTCATGAATTTAGAAACTGAGTTGATTGAAATTCTTCTTCCCAGCTTTATCTTTGTTAGGGTCACTATTCCTATAGAGGGTCACTATTTCTATAGAGGGTCACTATTTCTATAGAGGGTCACTATTTCTATAGAGGGTCACTATTTCTATAGAGGGTCACTATTTCTATAGAGAGTCTTCTCCACGCAGTGGAGCTAAGATCAATGATCTAATTCATGAAAATTCAATGAGAAAATGTCAGGGATGTGGTGAAAGACTTCTAGCAAGATTTTGAAATGAATGTAGTAACTGAATTATGTTGTAATTTTAGGGCGCGGCACCCAGAGTCACCCCACTCTGTGATAGCTGGGGCCACCCCTGTCTCCGTGTTCAGTGATCATTACCGCTGTACCACCTTTCAAATCATTTCAAAATGCAAAATCTTTTTACAAGACTACCCAGCTTTTTGCTGAACCCCGATATTATCAAATTTTTCTGGTTTGAGCCTAAGATTATTTTAAAATTATTCTTTAGTTTCAAAAACGCAACTTCGTCTTAAAATCAAAGGAATACGCTCAAATCTTTGTTGGTATCTTACTTCATCATAAAGAAAGACAAAAATGAAACAGAATAACAGAATAATCGATGGTGCCAATGTTAATCTACAGAAGTCACTATATCTCGTATACACAAAAATTAAAAGTCTTGATGAAGTTTAAGTTTTGTATTATACTTAAGTTATTCTTAAATTACAGGGATTCTGAGCCTTAACATTCTTCCAAACTTTATTCTTTATAAAGTGTATGCAATCCCTCTCTCTGGTCTTAGGCCGTCAAGTCATTCAAATTCCATCCACATGTTACCTTCCTTGCCAGGTACATAGTTGCCAAGTCTTCCGCATTCTGCTGGAAGTTCCAACAATTCAAGCTAGTCTCACCCGAGCTCTAGCAACGGTAGAATCTGGAAAAATCTCCAACATTTAATGATGCATAGAGCTGAACAATGAAAAATACAGTTGTCGTACATCAATCCAAGTCAACAACAAAAAATTCGCATTCCATCTAGCTTCACAAGCTAGCTACTCAACAATTACACACAGTGGAATTTTTTCCATTAGCTTTCACACTCAACGCTGAAAAAAGAGCTTAGTGCACGCCGAAGATCCTCTGGCCTAAGTACATTAAATGCACCTTAGAAGCCATGCTATGTTAGCCTTGCTTGTTCTACTTCATTTGATATCCCATTATTTTAATCGTGGTCCCATAACATGCTCACTTCTGACCCCATTCATTTTGCTTCCTTGTGGATTCCTTTTATGTCATGGAGCAGAAAATATTGCAAAAAATGCACCAGGAAAACGAATATATAAATCAAGTAACGAATATAGATGCAATATAATCTTTGAAGAACTTTTATCGACTGCCGCATGTATCCGTTGATGATTAAAAGCGAATGGAGCAAGGAAAAGTTGACTCGGACTAAACAGAGTAACAAAGAAAGCAAGATCATTTTGTCTTGTATATTCATTTTTAATGAAGAACTTTTATCGACCACCGTATGTATCGGCTTTGCAATGGTTCAGTTAATACTTAGAAGCGCATAGTTCAAAGAGAAGCTGACTTGGACTAAACAGAGCAACAAAAAAGAAAAATTATTACTTTTTTGTGTCATGAAGCAAGATAAATTAGTCTTGATTAGCTTTCAAAACATTTCATAACAGTTAAAGTTTTGCGTCAGATTGGATAGGTCCTTTCGTGCTGATATTCAAACAAGAAAAACTTCTATTGTGAACTTTACCAAGATATTTTGGTAAATGAAACTGTTACATTTAGCTCTGGTTTTTCATCTTGCAAACAAGCTACTATCATGAGCGCCTTTCAGCACCAGTCATTCAAAGGTTTTGTGGCGAAGTTGACAAATAGCCAGTTGAGCATTTCTGTGATCTGTGGCATGAAGACCTTTCATCCTCTGTCTGTGGTTGGATGCACTTCTGGATTACCCATGACATTCAAAATCCATTCAATTGTCATGAACCGCCATTTTTGAAGAACCTTTATCCAGCCTGATTGATTCGTGTACGTCACTGAACGAGTGCAGACATTCGCATCTCTCGCTAACTGGCAACTTAGAAGCCCCTAGTGTAAAATTATCACGAGCATTGAGCCTGTAGATGAAATAGCCATTTTTGTTAAATATTGACTGGAGAATTGTGTTTATTGAATGTCCTATTGAATGTTTAGAAATTGTTCTTTAACAATGTTTGAGTCGAACATAATGACTAGAATTAAGCTGGTAACACGTGTATTATATTTCTTTATCCAAATATATGACCAGGATTCACCGAGAGACTAATATGCCTGACACGGAGTAGCGGAGAGGGCAAGGTTCCACAGACTCTAAATTGCCTAGTTTTGTCTTGTAGTCCAAAGATGACAGCTCGAAAGAGAAATTCCAGCAAGCAACGTGATTCGGTATAACATCCAGCACAATTGCGGAAGCCATGAGCAGTTGCAAAGCTTTGTCATGACAACAGAATATCGACACGGAGCAGACTGTTTTGAAATCCTTTCGGTAAGTGATTGAACAGTTGTTTTTTCGTTTGTTTGTCTTTATTTAAACATTAGTTTAGGGTTATTCTACAGTTTCATAATCGGATTGTTCTAAATATCAGTTTAGCGTTCGTCGTCCGAGAAGAGAAACTGCTAGAATTTTAGAACCAGAAAGGCGCTTAAGAAGTGCATTTTCTCCGGTTAATTCTGATCAAACCGTATATTAGTACCTTTGAATTTTGCAAAACAACTATTTATGTTTGAAACCAACTTTTTCATTATTTGCTTTAATTTTTTGGCTTGAAGGAACATTTGGATTACGCAAGACTTGCAATGTAAATAAAGAAAACCGCTTCATTTTTAATACCATAAACACCTGAACAGGATTTTGAGGGTACATGGGTGCAGAATCTTCTTTACTTCTTTGTTTATACATCTTTTTATACATCCTTGGGGAATTATTGGAACAATGCCCCCTGCCCCTACTCTCCACAGGTCTCTTCTGTTTTGCATTTAGTTAACGCCTAAAGATATTTGTTTATAGAAGACTTTATTGTATGTCATATGTCTAATTTGAATCAAAGTGTATTTCGATACAACTTAAATTCTGAAAGACAGCAGTACGAAAATGGAACCTTCATTGTAGTGCCAGTACCACTTTCTGTTTCCGTCATTCTTCCATTGATTCTCCGCATTAAAGTGTTGATAACAATAGATGTGTAAATAGTTCAGCTCAGTTTTATATTTTAGAATTCAATTATACACACCTTCAATTAATACTGCATATACATATAAAAGAGAAATTACAGACAAACTAAATACCAAATACAAGATAAAAAGGAAACTACATGGAAAAGAAGTGTATTGTGGGGAATTTTTTAAGGAGGAACTCTCTAAATAGGTAACCAATCGAGGAGAGAGAGAGCACCTCCTTTAGCAATACTTTATAAAAAAATTGTTTGGATTTGTTGTATAGTTGCTGTCACTAGCAGCAGCAATTCTTGTAACTTTTGTCAATATGAAGTTTTGCATAAATAAATAAATAAACATATATATATATAATATATATTTATGCTATATATATATATTTATATATATATATATATTTATGTTATATATATATATATATATATATATATATATATATATATATATTCATATACTCGTACATTTATGAGAAAGTGTATGTAGTATATATTTACATACTATGCATAATTCAGAATACTTTACAACAAAACTCTGTTTGTTGGAAACACGCTGATTCAAGGCAGCAGCAAAAGTTTCTTAATTTTTAGCGATAAGTTAGTTCCAAAAGTATCTGTAAGCGTCTTGATGGGGAGGTGGCATAGTGGTTAGAGCGCATGCCTCCAATGCGGAAGGTCTACTGTTCGAGCCCGACTCGATCCCCTGTCTGAACGCTCGCTCACCGTTCACCCAGCAGCCAATGGGCACCTGGTGGCAACACTGGGGAGATAAAGGCGGCGAGGAACGGAACTGGCCACCCTACCTCACATGCATTACTGCATTTTGCATTGCTGCGAAAGAATTTTAAGAAAAACAATTGAAGGGGGTTACCTAACCAATAAGTAGAAGAATGGCAGGAGGTCACCTAACCTACACTATCAAAGGCAATGTCTTGTTCACATTGTTCTTAGTTCAGCTTTACCTTGAACAGGCTACGATTTTAATGCGCTATTTTTCTAAAGTTTCTTAGCTCCTTCCTTCTATTTCTAAAAAATTTCTTAAATTTTAGGGCTTCTAGTACTAGGTTGCTTGTAAGCTGACTCCATGGAGAAAATGAACGTGTGGAAGTACAATAAGCTTCCCATTGTTGAATGCGGTTGTTTCTGGGAATTATAGAAACTGTTTTCGTCTAGTCTAGTCCGGGTGGTATGATATGCTTGATAAAGCAATAGAATCCATTATTCTTAGTTTCTAGTTACCTAGAAACAAAAAGCCGCAAGTGATTGTAAAGATAGCGAAGAATTAATTGAAATATTCGCAAAGAAATGTAAAGTTGAACGGCAAATATGCATGAATATTTAACAAATACACGCTTTGTTCAAATTATTGAAGAACAGAATAAATACCTTTTATCAGATACACATTCTCTTCAGTTGAAAAAAGAGAAATAGATTGTATTTAAAATTGAAACATACAGTTTTTCTTTGCTGAAATATATTGCTTAAAATGAAACACAAGCTAAAAGGTAATGATAACGCTAAAAGGCCTCGGAAGACACCATATTTTGAATACTGACAATTTTGGTTGTTTGATGAAAGCTTGCACTGGAATAGGCCACCAATAGAAAGCAATTTATCTCCTCCTGAAATTAAGGAATCCTTCAATATCATCAATATATTTGAAAGTGTGACTTGCTTAGCATCGAAAATATCATCCGATTTGATCGATCAGTCATGGCATACACAATAATTAGCAAAATGCAATCCACTTTATTAGAGAGTGATGTCTTGGAATAAATTTTCCATAAAATACTTCAACTACTCAATGCTTTTTGCTTGATTTTACTGATATCTAGTAAAACAGCAAATTGCTTGACAAGCAGTGGTGGGCTAAAGGATGTTTGAGTGGGGGGGCTGTAAAACTCCACATCGCTACTTCAGGCACACCCCTTTAGACAAGACAAATCTAACGTCAAATCAAAACTGTACTTCCAAGCAAGATTTACATGTTGTTCATTGATAGACTATCTTTTAGAGACAGTCTCCACCCTTAAGAACAGAAATAAAGGACACTCCCTTTCTGATTACAGCCGGTTGGGTGAACCGCGACATTTCAGTTCCACCAGCTAAGGGGAGGGGCTAGCAGATGACGTCTCTATCCTTTTGTTAAGGTCAGTTGCATCAATAGTGATCGTAATTTGCGACACTTACCGAAGCATGTTTTTCCTTGTTTCCTTATGTTCTGTAATCAGAGTTAATGTTTGTAAAATACTGTCTTAATTGATTGTAAAGCCACATGTCACAGTAAGTAATTGTCGCTCTTTGTACAGTATGAATAGGAGTTAATAGATTTCTACGCCCAAGATGCGTGAGACCGTAGTCTAATAGGTTTTCTTCCATCAGTCTTCGATTATAGGACTTTGCTTGATCAGGTTTTGATATGTAAGCTTGCCCAAACAACCCGATAGACCAAGAAGTAAGTAGGGTGTGTATTGAAGCATTACTATTAATTCAGTGCTTCTCGGTTATTTGCAAAGTCCCTTCATGGACAGAGAAAACATTTTGCGGCTCCCACTCGCTACAATAAGATCATTGCCTATAAAAATCGTAAAAGTATAGCTGTTTCTTGGGTTCAATACGCATCCCATAGCATCGCATCACATCCCCCAAGGGGGGCTCGCCCAACATTTGACGAATGTAGAAACTTTTCAGCGTCCCCACGCTGACTATCTGCTGGTTCAGGGATTTAGTTGTTAAAGTGCCAAGAGAACTCTCAGAGAGACACCAATTTGTATCCAGTTACCCTTCATGAAAATATTTCTCTACAGGTGTCTACTTGAAGCCAACTTTACCATTTCTCTCTCTCTAATTTTGTCTCTCTCTTGATTCCTATCCAATCTGAATTGTTTTTCTCTATCTAATCCAATCTCTCTTTTCTCCTCTCCTCTCTTCTTCTTACCCTCAATCCTCACTCTCTCTTTTTTATAGGTAACTTACACAGAATCTATAAATTACTACCAATCAAATTTAAGAATAACAGGATACGGAATTTACGTAAATATGGTTAAAAAAACAACTTGGAAAAACAACTCTTAAACGTAAACATGACTAATGTAAGGCTATACTTGAATGAAACATATAATAAACAACGATATTAGTGCATATCACAACCACTACTCATACATGATGTGCGTCAGCTGTGTGTGAATGGTTAGTGAATGAATGAAAGAACAAAGAGCGCTGCGAAGGCGTCCGCAAAGCACGCAACGTATATGGAAAACCCCGACAACGAACGCTGCACTAACTGGGGGCGTCCCATGAATTCTAGAAAGCGTGAATCAGTGGACAGAGATAGTGAAAAAAGCTGCAAGTTTCTGATAACTCCACAGTTGTAATGTCAGTTCTTTCATAAATACATTGTGAAGTTCTCCATATTCAGAATTTAAAGCTGTCGAAACTCCTGGAGCCGGCCCTTGGGGTATCCCCACGAATGGCCCTACCAGTGAGTCTGCCCCTGCTAGTGACTTACCCTTGCAGCATGTACTGTACGATCATTCAAAACATCGTACTATGGACTGGTTGAAAATCTTAAGAAATTATCGCACATCTGCACCCTCTTTCATGCGCCTTAAAAACAAGAGATCAACAACCAATGCGAAATGTGTGCACACCATCAGATTTCAACAAACCATGTGCTATGTCGGTTCATGCCACTTCAAAACACGTTGAAAATTTCAGACATTTATTGGGAAATCAATTTACAGAGTACCAGTCATTTCAAAGCACCAGCTTCCTATCATAAACTCTTACTTGCTTTTATTGCTGCTACAGCGCGATATTGGAATTTTACAGAGCAAATAATAAAAAGTTAATTGGATTTATTCATTTTCAATTTCTAATTACAGTTTGCTGGTGGCTCCAGTGAGGCGAAAGTGTACAATGTGCTTCACAAGGCCACAAACGAGCCTCTTTCAATGTACGTCATACCAAAGAGAGGCGAAGAAAAGAGACAGTGTAATCCATCTTTGGTTGTTGAAGCCTTTAACATTCCGTTTGCAGTTAATCTCAGGTAAGCAACAGTATTTTGAGATAGATCGTATGAACAGTTGAAAACTTAAGATTCTTTAAATCCTAGACTTAAGAACCATACTTATAGCTGTTCCGACTTTTTTTCTTACGTGAATCCATCGCTGTAAAACAATATGGACGATTGACAAAAGAAGACTGTGATTAAGTCCTCCGCATTGGAAGATGACCTTATGTCACGCAATTTAATATTTCCCTTTGGAAAGTCAAAACTTCAACCTCTTTGAAAGCTTTCAAAAGGATTTTAAGCCAGCGAAATGCAATTGAAGTTGGATTTGCAAGACTTATTGATGGACTAGGTGTTTTATAGTTATCATGCAGTCACGTTTACAATCATCTTGTAAGTAGTTGGCCTACATTAGCTCTGTGTTAACTACAGTGTATACGTAACTTTAATCAAAGAATTTATCATATTTTGATTTTGGGAGTCACATCAATGGAATAAAGTTTCTCACGAAGCCTATGAATTATGAATTGAACATCGGAAATGTGAAAATGTCTCTTTTTCTCGTCATCTTAATCATAATCAACATTGTTTTATTGGTTATATTTAATAATTTTTCTTCACTTTTTGACCGTATTTTCCTTGGAGGAAATGCCATATTTTCTCGAATAGAAGCCGCGGCTTCTATTAGTTTTTTTGTAAAATTGCGACTCCTATCTGAGCGCGGCCTGTATTCGAAGGAGGCTTCTATTCACTTTTTTAGTCATTGCAGAGCATTCGTTAACCAACTTCATTGCATTCGAATTGCTTCATACTGCGTAAAGTATTTGAAATTGAAATTTATCAGCGTTTTAACCTTTTTGGTGCTGTCGTAATGGCAGAAACTGGCAAAAGAAAGCGTTAAGAAGTGCGGCTACTCCATTATTGTTCGTAAACGCGGTTTCTATTTGAGGGCGGCTTCTAATCCTTTTTTCGTCAAAACACGGCTTTTATTCGTACTCCATTATTGTTCCTAAGCGCGGCTTTTATTCAACGGTGGCTTCTATTTGAGAAAATACGGCAGAACGTTTCCTGGTGAAGCGCTGCTTAAGAAGTTGCCAAAGGAGAGAAGGAGCATGCGCAGTACTTTGTTTTTGTCAAAGTTGGTGCCAAAATCAGTACATACTTTCATTCGCTTTCATTTTCGGCAAGAAGAGAAAGTTTATAGTAAAATTAAAGAAACAAACACTTAGAAAACTTTATTTTTCAAAGAATAAGAAATTGCGCTAATATTGACATGGAGGAGGAGAGCAATTATGTTTTTCGGAGAGCGAGAATCGTATTTCTGAAAACGGTAGAAATACTATTCTCGAGAGTCTGGATTCGGAAAACGGCAAGTTTTTCGAGCGGGAATCGGGTACTGGCGACAGCAAGAAGCAGGATTTCTTTGAGAATTATTGTCGGAAATCAGGAATTGGGAGTGGAGCATCAAGGTTATCGGGAGTCCGGGAAACAGGGGGTAAGGGAACTGGGACCCATTCACTACATGTCTGAAAACTTGGCAAAACATCTTTTAGAGGCTCAGGCATTTAGATAATAAAGATGGCCCTGATAGGTATGGCCGACCTAGAGGAAGAAACTAATGAATTTCTAGGTATCATTTGCACCATATCAAAATCACCTCTTTTCCTATCCTTTCCATGTAATTCCGCTCATTCACAGGCAAACTATAGAAACCATTGCAATAGCTGAACCAATAGAGCCTGACTAGCAAACTGAAGCTGTTCCCCGGAATGCTTTTATTAGTTGGCGTTCCTGGGAACAGCCACAGTCTGCTATTGGTTCGGCTATAGCAACGTAGGCTATTGGTTCAGCTAGTGCTTTAATGTTGGCGTTAATTAGCTTTTAGCTATATACATTTAACCAACTTTAAATAAAAGAATTAATAGTAAAAATAGTAGCACCTGCACATGAAAAAACAAATGGGAGAAGATCAATCCACAGGTCACCAAAGATGTATTTTTTGTTATATCATTTATATCCAGGCGTACAACTAGCAATTTTCAAGGGTAGGATTTCAATCCACGAAAAATGGCACACTAAAACCTTTTAAAGAAGGTGTGGCCTTTGAATATTGTTTTGCAGATTCATAAACAGAGGAAATAGTGTGGGAAATTTACTGCTATGGCTACTTTTAAAGTCCAGCGATCCTCATTTCAATCTTTTTCACAGTAATAAAGAAAAATTTTTCCTTCACTACCGTGAAAGAGATTAAAACGAGGATCGGTGCACTTTAAAAGTAGCCATACCAGTAAATTTCCCACACTACAGGGCGTGAAACCCCCAGAAAATGTTTGGAACCACGACTTTCAGTCTAAAGAAAAAGTCCTTTTTGATACAAGGAGGGCATTACGAAAAGGGCACTTTCGTTCTCTTGCTGAAAAGAGCAGGGGTTTAGATCCCATGACCCCCTAGTTGCGCAACTTTTTCTCTTAGTACTATTTATTCCCATTTTTCAAGGCAAAATGGCATGCTCTTGTATATATTTTAGCTTTGTACTTTATGACAAACAGTTGTTTGTTCTTTCCACTGTTTTATAATCATTTTAAAGCCGTTTCTCAAATTCCGACCCCCTGTTTACTTTGACCCCACATTTATTAAATTTCGGAATTTTTTCCGACCACCCTGTTTATTAGGGCCCCAATTTATTTGGCATTTGAGAGTACCCCCGTTAGCAGTAGCTTAGTGTGATCAATTCTACAGCCCCCTTGCTACAGGCATCCATGTCTGTTCCATTACCTCTCGTGTATACTCAAAACTGTTCCTAGTAATTTTAGAAGCCTTTAAGATGGAACCGTTTAATTTTGATCGTGTAAACAAGGTCTTAGACAGCAAATTCATGGTTCTGAGTCTTATCTGAATGTTTGAAGTGACACTCTAATCCGTAGAAACCAGATGCTTTGAAGATTATCGTAGCTTGGAAATGCTTTTCAAACTTAAATCTAAGAAGCAATATTTTCGGAGAGTTTGAGTAAATTTACTTTATATCAAGTGCATATTGAACAAAGCACACAACTTTTTGGTATAAGGCGTAGCTCTCCAATCTATCAATGAAGTAATTGAATTTTCCTGACTACTTAATTTGCAAAACAGCAGATAAATTTTGCAGCATTCGCGGCTTTTTAAGAAAATCAGGGACGCTAGTGCTGAATCCTACAAGTATTGTATAAAAGCTGAGTATTTGTCAAATACTAATTTCGGGGCCTGACATTGTCTATAACCGGGGCTAGGACCGAAAGCAAAATGGTTGGGTAAAGAAAAGTTTTAGGTGAGGAAAGGATGACATGATGTGACTTGATATAATGAAGTAATATAACATTAAATAATGTAATGTGTGGCAATGTAATATAATATAATATACTATAATATAAGCAAAGAAAAAGGTAGTCCCGTATACTCTCGTACGTAAGGGAGCGCCTGTTAGAGAGTACACTTATTCCGAGCCATCGGCATGTGAGGTAGGGTGGCCAGTTCCTTTCCTAGGGTGAACAGTGAGCGAGCATTCAGTCAGATCATCGAGTCAGACTCGAACCGTGGACCTTCCACACGGTAGGCATGCGCTCTAACCACTAAGCCACCTCGCATATATACAATAATATATAGTGCTTAATTTAATGTTATATGTTCAACCCCAAGCGCTAATCTTCTCTTTTACATAGGCTTCTTATCTTTTAATGACCAATCCTAATCTAAAAGACACATTATTCTAGCTTTACCCCTAATACAGCAGAATTTTAATGACTACACCAGTCTCTTTAGTTTCCAAGTCTCATTCATGCAGGAGAAAGATGAAGTAGACCTTTTTGAAAGACAAAAAGCATTTCCATGCGGCTTAAAACTCATTTTGTTTCGCCACTGAGATGACGTGTAAATTGGCAAGCCATCCAATGCTGCGCTGGTGCTGTGCCAGAAAATGGTTCTCACAATATGCTGCTGTTGCAAAGTTCCTTGTGTGCCTTTCTCTTCTTTTCCATAGATATGTTTTACTAAGGTCATAACAAATTCCCTATTTTCCTGCTTTTTCATGATGAACAATTTAGCTAATGAGAAGTAGGTGATGACTGGGTGCTTACGTATGTTGGTAGTGTTTTCCAAAGAGCTGAATTCTAATAAGCAAATTAAGCTAATTATTACATTTCTGACAACAATGATCAAAGGCTATAAAGGCAACAATAGGCAATTGTGATACAGACAATAGCAAAGACAATAACTAGGCCTTTGAATTTCCCAAGGGGTTGCATTAAGTAGTTCCTAAGTACTTGAGGATAAAACAGTCATGATTTACTGCATGTTTTGACAAATTACGCAGTTTTAAGAATAAATTCTACAAGACTATTAAGGCTCAGAATCGCTGAAATTTAAGAATAATTTAAGAATATTGCAAAGCTCAAGCTTCATTAAGGCTTGAAATTTTTGTATATTAAAGTCATAATTGTATACTAAATGTTTGTATATTAAATTATTTTAAATTTTCGTATATTAAATTCAAAGTCATGCTCTTTTTCGATTAATTTTTGCACTATCGATAGAATATTTATTTTTCTGCTCCGCTTTTATTTTGCTTTATGATGAAGTAAGACATCAACCAAGATTTGAAGGTATTCTTTGATTCTCAAGTTTAGTTTTACCTTTGACATTTACGAATAGCTTAGGAATGGCCTAAGCAATTAAAAAGTATTGATGACCATCGAAATATTAGCTATCTTGTAAAAAGTGTGCATTTTCATTAGGAGTTGCCTAAAAATTTGGAAGATGAAGTTATTTTCCTTGAATGATTTTCCCATAGCAGCTGACATTCAGCACAATGATCGGGTTTGTTGTTTTCAGTTTTTGACTTTCGCTGCATACGTAAACGACGACGTCAAATCAAATAAAATGAGAATATGGATGGAAGTTCATTGTGATTTAAATTTTCTCTATTGCATTGAAATTACCAGTCTCTTGTTTTCAACGAATAAATTTATTTCGCTTTCGTGTTTTGATCTAGATAATAGTGATTGTACCTTGCGATAATGATGGTATGCTTTGAGGACTGGGGACTATAGACGCCACTTTTTGTAATATGAAGTGCAACTTTCGAATAAACATCTGTCACACCTTATCTAGTGCATTGGGTAGTCTTACCTAATGTAGTCTCTTCCATCTTTGTTAGCACCGCTAATCGTGCATTTTAGTGATAGCTTGTTGTAGTGAGGGTGGAAAGGTAGTGTTGAATGACAGCATTATTGAATATGATTGGGTAGATAAAAATCATTCTTCATGATGCAAATGATTTCAGTAGCAATGCCCTCGCTACGGAAGCAACCCAAATAATTTGTAAGATCGGATCTGTTGCAAAGAACAGTTTGCTGAATTAAATTACGTAAAATTTTGCTGTTTGGACCAAGCAATATTCTTTTCATACTTTGAACCACTTTGAACCATTTTCTGCAAGAGTTTACATATTTCTGAACTGATTCCAGAAGTTCTTTTACGGTACACAGTTTATAGCTCAACTAAACAGAAAAACACAAAATAGTGAATTCATCTGAAGGCAAAACTAAGTAGTATTCTCTCAAGTCTGTGCTGTTTTATCTTTATCGTTCGAAAAAATAAAGCTTAACCACTATTCTGTGGTTACACGTTATGGCTGAAAACATATGCAATAACTGAGACCCCTTTTAAATTTACAATTCAGCTGACCTCACTAACTGTTCGGTAAATTTTGAGAATCACAACATATTGCAGGTGCTCGTGCATAAAACAAATTTACATAAAATATCTAGTAAATGAAAATACTGCGTGTACTAAAAAATACCTCTTGAAACACTTACACGCAATGGAATTTACCAATGAGGCCTTTTTCAAAGTTGTTGTTTTGAATGTGCAGTGTCTAGAATACCTCTATACCATTCGTCTCAAAGCACCTAAGTATCTACTATCCAAAATAATCGAGAAAAAAGAAGCGCAACAGCCTGTTTAAAATGCTCAAGCTCCTCCTACCCGTGTAATGATGGCATATAAAACAAAATTTGTAGCCATAACACAACCGCCTTCAGCCAAATATTTAGTCTGTCAGCATAGAAATAAGTCTTTTGAGTAGACAGATATTCATGCTGCTTTGAGGCCTTGCATTTTGGTGCATTCTCCTTTCCTCATTTTCATGATCCTGAGTGAATTGCAAAAATGTATTTATTAGTTTAGGATAAATGCTATAGTACCTTGGTAGCCCAATAATGATTTTTTCCACAACACATCGATGGAATTTGCGAGTTTTAAAATCAAACACATACCACAAAATTATGAAATATTAATATAAAGAAGAGCTTATCAGAAAAAGTTGAAGATATACAGCCTATTTATAGCATATTAAATGAAATCTTAAAATGAAAGAGAAGCAATTAGGCCCCACAAAAAAGCACATTTGTGGCAACTTGAAACAAGTTCGATGCTTGAAAGTTGATCAAAGCTTTCCATCTTACATTTCAGATACTCCTTTCAGACGAAATCGAAAAGCTACTTTTTACTGGATAATGTGAAGGAGGATAGGAAGCTGTCTCTCTTTCAAAAAGTTCATCGCGCATTTCATGCAAAAGAGGTCGTGTTCATAGTTGCTGAAATTTTACTGGCAGTCAGTCAACTTCACTCAGAGTGCAAAACCTATGGATTTATAGACTTGGATCACGTGTATCTTGACAGCTCAGGCCACGTTCAGTTGAAAAGGGAGTTGAGAAAAGCACAATTTTGGCTGAGTCGTGAATGCATACATTGCAGGCAAGCAGGAATTTGCTCATATCATAGAGACGCATATGTTAAGGAAGAGGATCTTGCAAAAGATTGGGCAGATCTTGGGAAACTCATATTTATTCTCTTTGGAGGCAATGTAAATGATGGAGCTGTTAACTACGAAAAGAGGTAAATTAATAATGGCTGATATTCTTTCTCTCAGAATTATATGATGTAATATTTATTTTATTCAGTGCTGGAATGCTGTTATAGTACTCAATCTAGAATAATTTCAAAGCCTATCTTCTGCAAAGTTTAGCCATAAGGCTTTAGTTAGTTCAATCTCTTCTTAAGCAATAATAGTCCTAACAAAATATATACGCAAAGAGCCTCTTAACTGTCAGTATATCTCACCTATCTGCGGTTCAGTCCTTCCTTCAACTTTTGTGCAATCCACCAATCTTACAATTAAATTAAGCTTAAAAGTTCTTTTATATTAGTTCTTATTTATTTACATGGGTCTTCTAATTTATTTGGAGTGTACTTAGATCTCTAATCAATATTTTTCGTATTTCAATATCATTTGCTATACCAAGTCATTTTGAGATCACTTGGGAAACTTTTTTGTCTGTAACAATACACGTGTTTTATATGAAAAAGGTTGGTAAGAAAATGAAGCTCAAATTGCCCAACTCTTAAGGAGATCTTAATAAAGTCACAAGGCTCAATTTCCAAAATTAATTTTTTTATTGGCCAAAAATCGATGTTACGTCATTATTACATTCAAAATGTTAAAAACAGAATTAAAATTCGAGCATGCAAGATAAACAAAGAAATTTTAACCTATTTTACCCAGTTTTTATCAGTAAAAGGTAAAAAAATTTTAAGAAAATCTCAGGTTCAACTTGGAAAAATGTTAGGAATATTCAAGCTCAGGCAAAATGATAGTTTCTTATAAAAACGTTTAGCTCTTATGCTAGCGTCTTGCACAATCTCAACCTTGCTTAGCTGAGCCTCGTATTGTCAGTGCCTCGTATTGATATTCAGTGTCTTCAGCTAATCAGTAGACAATGGTGTGGTAGACCATGATTGGTAAAACGCAATTAAGAATTCAAAGCACTTGCTTGATTCAAAGCATGACTGTGAACCAGCAATAGGTATTTATCAAGAGTATTTTACAATACAAAGTCAAATGCATGTCTGCTAGGTTTGCGTCATGCATTATTGATCACTCAAAACGTTCTGGACAATGGCCCGGTGAATAAATTTCTATCTGATTCCGTTTCAGAGTTTTGCAGTCTTGCCTTCCAGAAGATGCAGCAAGTCTACTAGGCGTATTGCTCGACTGGAACGCACAACAGTACACTGTAGCTCATATCCAGGGACATGGTTTCTTTCGTGAGGTCAACTGGCAAAAGGTTGGTTTTTCTGAGATTTTTATGCTCATATTTTGCAGAACACTTCTCCACTTGCGAAGAATTTCTTCAGTCTAACATCACGTGTCACGTGACGAAGAAGCCTTCGGTATTTGAATGGTGTTATGAATCTGTGCAAGCTCAAAAGAGTAGTTTTCACATCTGATTATAATAATTTTGGGAAAGTCAGTATTTGTGAATAAAGAGAGTGAGCTTGAAACTGCGATGACTTCTAGCTTAAGTAGACCATATTCCGTCTATCTTTAAACCTGAAAATGAATTTAGCGACTTTCTCCTCTAGCTCTATACGAGAGGCCAGACTTCTTGAACTCCATATTGGAAAAATCAGCCCAGGATTTATTCTGACATCACTTCTAGCAAATCTCTTACAGTAGGGCATTATTTCTCTATTAAACTGGCCTTGCAGTTTCACAAAAGTTTTTGTTCCGACAAAGCATAAGAGGCATTCTCACGGTTCATAACTGCGAAATAGTTTCTCAAAATCGAAATAAGGAATTCTCCCGAAGCTAATATTACTCTCTGTTGTACAATGTTGCTATGTGCGATGAGAACTTCCAAACAATTTTACTTTATGGAATGCAAAATGAGCATCGGTAAATGTCAAAAGTGCCGTGTTTTACAAACATTATATGTTAACGTTCTCGAGAGCAAATTAGCTTTTCTGGTGCAGGTAGATTTTCTATGCAACAAAGATTTCCGGTTGCTTTGTTTACACTCTTCTTTAAAGCAAATTTTCATGTTCTCCTAACCAGTTGATGGTTTCCATGGGATTTACCAACCATAGAATAACAGTTTTGATAAATGCTTCCAATTTGAGAATGCAATTTGCGTTCATGTTTAAAACATTGAGATACGCACTACGTTTTTACAAAAATCCCAACTTTTGCTTGGCCTCAATATTCTTAAAGTTTTTGGTGTTGAGTCTAATATTATTCTTATGTATCAAATGTGAAACTTTGTCTGAAAACAAAAAAAATATATTCCAGTCTTTGCTGATATCTTACTTCATCATAAAGCAAAGTAAAAGAGGAACAGAGTAATAGAAATTGCATCGATAGTGCAAAAGGTAATCTACAAACAATACTATAACTCGAATACACACAAACTATAAGTGTTGCTGAAGATTGAGCCTTGCGTTATTCTTTCCTACATTTCAACGATTCCGAGCCTTGATATTCTTGTAAACTTTATTCTCATAAAGAATTGTGCATTATTTAGGATATTTTCTGTTTGAAACCACTTTTATACATGTTTTTTATAAGAAAAAAGTTAATAAGAAAATGAGGCTCAAATCGTCAAAATCTTAAGAAAATCTTAAGAAAATGATGAGGCTCAATTCCCAAAAATTTAGTGTTTTTATTGGCCAAAAATCGATATTTCGTCGTTATTGCATTCAAAATGCTAAAGATGGAATTCAAATTCAAGTATACAGTATTAACAACGAATGCTTAACCCATTTTAGCCAGTTTATTTCAGAAAAGTTAAGAAAAATTTAAGAAAATCTCAGACTCAATTTTGGGAAAGTTAAGAAAATTGAGGCTCAGGCAAAATGATGGCTTTCTTATAAAAAAACGTATAGGATAATTCAAGAAAACTGTACTTCTATTAATGCATTCCTACACTCATGCCGTCATCATCTGTTTAATGTTGGTGTCTCTTATCAAGGTGACAGACGACCTGCTAACAAAAGCTAATCTGTTTGATTATACGAAGGGGACTTAGCTAGAGTCCATGCTATACACGAATTTCTCTTTTTACAAGCACTTTCTGGAGATCATACTCCAATTAGCGTTTAAAGTTTAAACAGTACTTCAGCTAGCCTTAATGAGTCAATGGATTTCCAGCAATTATGAAAGCTTTTCAATAAGAAAATTCTTCCTAGCACTGTATTGAATTAATTTAGTTTTATCGCGATTTCGGCATCAAAGCTTTCTTAAGACTTGCTTACAAAGGTTTCCGAGTTATGTTTTGCACATGCGCATGAGAGGAGGGTGTAAAAATGTGCATTGAATGTGTATAAAAACATATGCTTTCTTTAAAAGAAGCAAACTCTCTGTCTTCAACCTGGATGTTATTTAACATTTCGATAAATCGAGCCTCAAATTTTTTTTAAATGTTAAAGACCTCTAATGACAACAGCAACACAGATGAGGCAACTGTGATGCAAGAAAAAGGATTTTCAGGTTTCGCAAGGCGTGTAATGGATTGTAGTTCTATTTTCTCGCTAGTTTGACAAAACATTGTCTAATAGAAACAGTCTTTTCAAGTTATTACTTGAAACTCAGCCTACCAATGTATATTGAATATTTCTTAATTTTGCCTCATTTCAGCTCCATGTTTCTTATAGACATAATTTTTATTAAAGAACGTGTAATGATAAATCTCACCCAAAACAGAAAATACATTGCTGAAGATAAAGAAAAAGTAGCACAACACAGCTGGCATTTTACACACAGATAGTTGATAATCTTTATGCATACGAACCAATCAATTTTCTTGGGCCTCAAGCATCCGGTATTGAGCTTTCTTTCCTTTTTCAAGAGCTGAGTACCATGGGTGGTGCCAGCTTCGATAGACTGGGGGGCCTTAATAAGTCAGGCCTTTCAAAGCCCAAGCCCCTTGATGACTACGCTCATTTTATTTCAAGTAAGTGACTGTCTTAGAAGAGAGCCACATGTTGATAGAAGTCTCTCACCCTGCCTATAACCCTTTCTCCTCTAATTGGGACAAACTAGAAAAACAGTCTTGAAGAGAGCAGGACGGAATACCCCCAGTTCCCCCCTGTGGCGCCGACACTGTCAAACTTTGCTTTATTATATAAAGCTTGCGTTATTACTTCGTGCTTGGGTAGTTAGGATTTGACTATGACCTAGCTTCCCAGTTGCGGTGTAAAATTTTTGATTGAATGTAAATGAATTGAATAGATAGCTTACAGGTCTTTTGCTACCACAAATCTCCTAGTATCACGTAGCAATTAAATTATTACTGTTTAACGGATTAAGTGTTTTTGAAAAGACGTAAGCCTTAGCGTGGAAAACTTTGCTCCAATCCTTGTCTTTGTAATTTGACATTTGATTTTAAGCAGCTTGAAGATTGGAATGCATCCTAAACTACTGTCATTTTTCTCCATTTCTGTTTGTTCTTCTGTAGTAAATGCTCTCCCATAATTTTCATAGGCACGAAAGCGCCAGTTGACGCCACCTGATGTGTTCATTAGGACTCCAACTCAAGGTTCATCAAGATTAGAAGATTCGCAAATTCAAACAACTTCTACACGACAGGAGAACGGAATAGAAGACCGGCGACTTGGTGGCAATACCGATCGGTGGACAGATGCAAAATATGATGGCATTGCCACACATTATCAACAACCATCCGTCACTAATCAATTAGCAAGTTGTGATCAAGAAGTAGTTTTTGGACAACCAAACGCTCAAGAAATTTGTGACGATTACAAAAAAGACATACTTGTGAATGAAACTACTGCTAAATCGACTAGGCACGAAGTAGCAGTTGCCAAGGACGATAGGGCAGCTGAAATCCTGCTTAACGATAGACTTTTGGAAAGTAGGCCAGAACAATATAGCGATTTTGGCTCCAGCAATCACTATTTAGATAAAACTACACACTCTAGTTTCAGTAGGAGCCTTGACTCGAAAACCTTGCCAGATTACACGCAGCAATGCAAGTTTGAAAGGAATGGTAGCATTGAAAAGCCTGACAAGATCAAGCGTTTCGAAGCTGAGCAAGATTTTGACAACATTACTTTTGTTACTGTCGAATCGTTAGAGAAATCTTTTCAAGAGAGATCGAAACAATCTGAAAAAAGCAAAAAGGAAGCAGAGCAGGAATTTCTAGCAGACATGTCTTATAGAGAGTTTAATGGTCAGTACCAAGATGTTCCTAATGCAAACAAGCGTTATCAACGCTACTCCACTGGCTTTTTTACAGATAACGTACAGCAACCTTTGCTTTCTACGCTGTACACCTCACTCGAGAACATCCTTCCTCCCAACTCCAGATATATAATGGACCAGTATGGCATATATAACAGGTCAATCAGTGATGACCTCACCAGAGCGAAGCTTAAGCAATATGACATGTTAGGCAATGCAGCTGAAAGACCGGCTTTCCAGTCCAGCCGACAGTACACTACCATTGGATCATACGGAGACATGAAAGATAAACCTACGTCATCTCCGGAATATGAATTGCCCGCTAGAATTCCTTCATTCACGCGATCAAATTCATACCAGGGAGGCTTCGAGGCCAGCTCATTAGGCCACAGGACAGTTTTGGAACATGGTCCAAACGCTACTGAGAGGAGTAATGACTTAATTAGGACTTATTCTGATAGTGGGTGGACTAATTTAAGTGACAATTCATCAGTTTCGAAGCCCAGCTATACAGCGAAAGGACCAGAGAATTCCGTGTTAAATGGTGATGGTAGGGAGCAATCTAGAACTAATGATAGCATCTTGAGTAGCTTATCTCCTTTAGACCAAAGAGCACTATCGCTAACTATGGAAATTGTGCAAAGATCTAGCACTCAGCTTGCAGGTGCTGCACAGTACTCAAGCCTAAAAATGCCTTCGTCTTGGTCCAGCAACGATGATAAGCAATTCCTTGAAGACTATCTAAACAGGTCAATTCACTCAGAACAAGGATCAGAGGTTGAAGAAAGTGTTTTGAGAAGAACGTGGCCTGTTGGGTGCAATATTCCAAGGCCTATCATGTCAGGGAATTCAAGTGAGAGAAAGCATCCTTCTCTTGTCCATAGGATCTCAGACAACGATGCTTTGCAAAGGATCAGACAGGGAGCTTACTTACAAGCAAGAAAGGATTTTCAAATACCTCTCAAAGTCGATGCTAATGTAGTGAAAAATGAGTCCAGTGGAAAGGATTCCATGAATTTTATCGCGAATGGTGATTCCGCTAGACTTTCTCGAAGTTTTGATAACGAATTTCAATCTTCTAATGAAGAGGCACCTAATTTGAGGAAATTAGAAGCAGATGAAGTACGACCTCATAGCCAGAGAAGGGCGTGGGCTTCCGAAAACAGGGAAAATTTAGGCTATGAGGATAGAGAGAGTCCTTACTACTCAAAATATAACACTAATCAGCAAGGCTATTCTAAATTATCGAGCAGAACTTCAGCTAGAGGACTTGATATTGGGTCGTCTTATACACCAGCAAAGATGAAAGATGGTCTGCTTTCCAAAGAGCAGATATCATATGATAGTAACTCTTTTAGTCATAGCATAAACCCGAAACAACGCAATGAGGACCTGATTAATAGAATTACAGACACTGATACTGCTATGAGTGCCTCCGCCCTGCCAACACAGAGCGCAAGGGCCGTAGTTACTGAATATGCAGTTGAACCTATTACTTCCAATGATGATGAAGTCTTTTTCAATAATGATCAGCATTCCTGCGTGCCAAGCGAAGAGAGTCTAAAAGGAAAGGAAAATGGAAGTATAGCTACTGTATTGGAGGAACCAGGAAGTGATATATACATTTCAAAGAAGAAGTCTGCTGGTTCCGGGAAAATGTCACATGCAACAAAATTGCGAAGGAGCAAAGGAGTAAGGGTTCCTAAGCAAAAATTGAGGAAATGCCAAAGTACTGGCAGTATTCTTGATGAAACTTCAGATAGGAGTGAGGACAGAATTGATGACGAAGCTACAAAAAATGTAGTCATGAAATCAAGAAGAAAGGGGAATGCTAAAAAGTCGAAAAGTGCTGAATATACACCCACGGGGGACATGGCTGAAGAAAATGAGATTATGAAGGGTGAAGTGAAAAATGGTAGAGAGAGTCAAGAAGAGAACAGAGATCAGTTTGCTCAATGCAGTAAAAATCAATCTGGCGAGCAAGATAGCTCGGCTTGCGAGAGTGGGCTCACTGAACAATGTACAGAAACACAAAGCCAGGGCAAACCAGCCGCTCGGTCGGTCAGTTTTCATGAGACGACAAAAGCCTCGGGCAGTACCATGAAAAGCCCGGTTACAAGAAAGACCAAAAGTGCTGGAGCAGTTGACTCTCACAAGCTTAAATCGTCGTTAGGTAAATCAATGAGGAATAGGGACTTAAACATTGAAATATTGCCAAATCCCAAGTCACATAACAACAACCACAGGCGGATACGCAGCGCCGAAGATGAGCTAACTGTGAGGCACTCCGAAGAGGTGCGCAGCAGCCCAAGAAAAGCAACCGTAGATTTGAATGCCCTTCAGAAGAGTGATGAAGGAATCGGAGTTACATATCTTGTAGATAGACTTCGTGTTATAAGCGAAGGAGGCCGTCGCACTAGTCCGAGTTTCGATCGGCGCTCTATTCGTAATGGCTCTGCTGTCGATAACCGGCAAAGATTTGCCTCTGAAAATGACAAGGATAAATTCCATTCATCTCCAAATATTGTAAGACCACGAATCACAGTGCAGAATTCAACACCACGATCAATGTCTCCTGTTTTTGATGACAGAGATGAATACGATCTTCAAAGGAAAGCAAGCGGTGGAACCTTCGTTTCAAGGGAGAGCTCAATAGGCAGTGCGAGTGACTTGTGGCTGGATGAGGAGGAGGTGAGTGTTGTTGGAAGAGGGATTTCATGCCGAAGATCAGCTAGCGCATCAAGTGCTAAGAGTGCGGACAGTGTTGAATATTTGAGGTATGATATTGAAAGTTTTAAAGGATAGTGATAGACCATTAAAATACTTTATATGTATAAATATATATATATGTATATAAATATATATGCATATAAATATATATATATATGTATATAATATATATATATATATATATATACGTCTAACTAGTACACACTACTTTTGAAATAGGGAATAAATAAAGCTTACATCTAAGTACCAGTATTTGAGGAAGCCATCTACCAAAGGGGAGGCAATTGGAGGTAAGTATTTCGGAAGGTTAATGCCAAAAGCTGTCAAGAAACTTTTCAGTACAACCGTTGAAAATAATTGTGTCTGCTTTCACTACCTCATCAGGGACAGAAATTCCGAATGATGTTGTTGCAAAATCTTAGCCTACGCCCAACAACATTCACGCCACCTACTCGGCAAGTTTTCACTTACTGTCGTGGCAGGCAAAGAAAAGAACAGCTTAGCTCTAGTCACGATACTGGAATTTATTTTCTTCTTCTTTTTTTCACTTCATATTCATTATTTGCAGAAGGTTAACTAGGAAAATATATCAAAAAGCCACCTCCTCCCACACCAACAAATATTCTGTTTTCCATGCTAAATGCATGCAGTTTAAAACATCCTTCAGATTTCAAATCATCGAAAGGATTGAAGATAGGAGAACATTGATAAAAAAAGCCATTTCTAGCTTAGGAGCTTCATCCTCTGCCTGCATAAATGGTTGCGAAGCTTGCAGCAAGTCCTATCACATTCTGTCTCATTCTATTTCTTAGGGATGTATATTTAGGCCCACTAATCTCATTATTGTACTTTATGTCATAATCTAATTTTCAAAGTGCCTCCTTGTACAGTTCATACCCGGAGACACGTAAGATTGCACGTGTGCGTGTCCACACGCATGCAAAATCCCAAGTACGAGTGAAAAATCGCCCGTACCAATTTTACTCTCCACCGTGCAATGGCACATGCCAAATAGGAACTTTGTTGTCGCAACTGCAGCACTAGTGACTCACCTTTTGCTATTAAAGCTCTGCTTTATGATACTTTTTCCTGCATGAGATCTTTGATATGCTTCAGCAATTAGAAACTCTGTGTTTCGGATACACAAATCTTGGATCGCACTCGAATTCAAAATAATGAAGACTAATCGCTCACGTAAACAAGGTCGCATGTGAGAATTGACTTTCTTGAAGCACTTTCTTCCGGGCATGGACTGACTTGTAGCGACATTGTCATTTATCATTGCTTTGCTGTGCATAGCTGTCTCTAAGTTAAACTACATTTCTTTATCTAATGTTCTTAAAACAGGGCAAAATACTCCAAGAGCCCAACTTTGACGATGAACTCCAGTGAAGAAGAAAGCAATAACAAAGAAATTGATAAGCAAAGCTGTAACAGCAGTAGTAGAAGCGTTGATAGTGGACTATATGAAGATGTATTTGAACTTAACAAAGATGATAGCTTTTCATTGACTAGTAAGTATATTCCTGTTCATCTTTATTGCTTTTGTGAGACTAAGATTGTTAAAAGGAAGGCCCATCTACATGGTAAAGGCTGTCTACTCTCAATACATTGGCTGGCTTTATCAATTTTATCAAATCTCTTACCAACAAAAATCGGTTTGCTGTTAAGATTTTAGGCCTTTGAAAAATCTCACATTATTAGCAGGTGCTATTGCAGTTTTATTCCGGAATGACCAAGTTCTACCAATGCAACAGTTAACACTAGCCTATGAACATGTATAAAAAATTTATGTTTTTTAATTAATATATTGGTGTCCTTTTTAATATTTTGCTCTCTTTCTCGACGTAGCTAAAAAAGGAAGAGGAAGTGCTGTCTCAAAGTCAGACAGTGGTGTTGTGAAGGACATCAATGAGAATTACACCATCCAATCGGAGCAAGATATTGAAGAGGCAATTCAAGAGAATGTCGAGCAAGAATGCTTGGTAATTATACCCAGGACACATCTATCTCGCCTTCGCTTTAGCAGCTTTTTTCGAAGCTCACCATTGCAAATACTGCATACTCAGTGATCTTCTTCATTCTTCATTTTAGTGTCATCGCTGTGACAATAGTCAACTAGATAATGCTATAAGGTAACTATGAATCTTTGTATAAAAGTTTATTCCAGCGTAGAATGGCGCTCCCACTAGCTAAAATTCCCAAGGAACAGGAAGCTAAGCTTGGTTACTGTAGAATCGCTTCTATCATCCCAAGCGGGCGGCCTTACTGTTCCTTCTGTGCCATCGTTTGCAATCGCCTGATGGAGGTATATTCCTGCCTTTTTCCATGTTCCTTTTGCAGTGCACCCTTAACCTACTCAGATTTCCCCAGTCACTTTAATTGTCTGAGAGTTGTTCCATCTAGTGGTCTTTGATTGCTCCGATTGTTTCATGGAGCAAAGTTCTATTGGGAGCATCAAAATTGTCCCAGTTACCTCGAAATCTCCAGACCCACACTGGCCACCATTTGTGAAGAATTTATGCCATATTAGCTCTTTCCAGAAAGTCTTTGAGGACTAGAAGACACCACTTTATCACTTGGTGCAAAAGCACACATGCTCCCTAGCATACTATCCTTATCTTTCATATTCTCATCCAATATAAAGCGACTGAATAAATCATAGCGTCACAGAGCGTAAGGAAGTATTAAAATTGTTGATGGAAGAGGTGCTAGTTATCATGTTGAAAGTCAAGGTGCACTTTTGCCGATTTGTAATCAGCTTTTTGAGAGTAGTGAAGGAAAGTATCACAAATGCAAGTGCCCTTCTCTAAATTTAAGCAGTTTGCGACTTGTTTTGGTTTCGGATGACTTTCAGATAAGAATAATGAAGCCAAGAGGGTGACCGGTTAAATTCTCTCTACGACTTTCAGAAGGCAAGAAAATTGCCTCTCTTTTTTCTTCAAGTATTTCTTTTCTTTGGGAAACATCCCGTTATCTTTTTTCATAGTGTTAAAGTTCTATACCTTAAACAGTTGATTTGTTTGTTGATAGTCATGTATCTTACTGACAAAACATTTTAATCGTTAAATGGACAGCTATTTTCATGTTACGACAGAAATCAGCTGGGCAATTGGCACCATTCAATGAATATTAAGGGGAATTTTGCTTCGTTTCAACCTGTGCTCCAGTATTCTAAATGTTCACGACAGTCTTTTCTCAAAATATGTACGATAGTTTTATTTTCTGGTCATGGTACGTTGAATTAGCAGTAGTTTTGATATAAAACAATTAGGTATTGTTTCTTTGTTCAATTGCTCGTCACTCCAAAATCTCCCTTGAACTTTGAATACCTTCATATAGATTCAAGTTCAGTTGAGTAAAAATCTGGGAAGACATTGCTTATAATATACCCTAGAATTGCCCCAGAGTGTCAATCTTATCAAAGAGGTTGGATTAGGGTAGAATACTCCAACGTTATCCTTATATGGTCACCTTATAAAGCAGGGATTGGGTTAAGTTCTGGAGAATTGTAAGAGTAGCTTTGCTTGTGCATTACGCATGAGTAAAAATTTTCATATTCAAATTATTTCCTACCATTTCTGCTGATTGCGCAATCGCTTATCAACGATTGTTTTCCGTGCGTCAGATCTAATTGTACATTAATTTTCTTCTAGCAAAGAACAAGTAATTGAAATTTGCAAGAAATGTCATAAAAAACAAATTGAACGGAAAGAAGCCATTGTAGAGTTGATTCAGACGGAAATCAATTATGGTCAAGATCTTCGCATCTTGAAAGAGGTATTAATTTTGCATTCACCACGGTTTTCATCCCAATTATTCTTATTGTGATAGTCTATCTGCTGAGTTACGTAAACTAGGCCCTTGAGAGTTAAAAGATTCGGCTCTTCTTTTCATTAACTATTTAGTATGTTTCACATGAGAATTCACAGGGTTTTACAATTTCGAAGTGTTGTGGAATCACCCGTAGCTCCCTACCAGTGTAAATTCTATACAGATACTTCTTCGCTTTGTTCGTCAACCATTTGTATGTTCTCTGACTGTCAACTTGATGGAAGATAATTTTGCAGGAAATATTTGAATTAAATAAAGTAACGTTAGTTTCTTTTTAATTCTAACAGGAATTCTTTGCTCCTATCAAAAGCGGTGGAATACTAAGTAACGAAAATGTCAGTGCAGTTTTTCTGAATCTTCAGGTACGTTCCACAGACAGTTCTACAATATCTACCATGATTATTGGAATACATTCTATGATTTTAACAAAATAGGTGCCCAGGGCATCTTTTAACATACTGACTGGTGGGATAAGAGCCCCACCAGGTCCCATTGTGTGCTCCACCACTCATTATTAAAATCTTTGGCTTAGACCACCACTTGTGGCCTCTTATGATGTGCATACATGTACGTAATTAGGGCAAAACATTATGAATATGCCTTTTTATTTCATGTAGCGCTTTGATGAAAAATTTTGCATAGTTGAGGTCCCATATGAACTTGTACCCTGTCAGTCAAAAATCCCTAAAAGATGTCCTTGATGTGATAAGACCACCAGACTATGATTAACCAGACAAGTTGGGGTCATGATGCACCCCATGTCCTCCCGTTAAGCGCATCACTGATTTTCAGTAAAGACGAATTGCAGCATCCTCTTTTCTTGAGCGATGCTATGTGAAAGAAATAACCGTGGAGCGAAAGAATGAGCCACAATAACCGTGAATGAGCCGAAATAACCGTGAATACGGAAAAAATAACCGTGAAGGAGAAGTGTATTTTTGCATGGGCCAGGTATTCCATTAGCTCTGTCTACCAAGGGAGATGGAGGTGTACTCTCACTGATGACACAGAAAAGGGAAAGGTGCTGAAAAAATTGAAAAGGTATGGGTGTTCCACTTTTGACAGGCATTGTAGATGTTATATCTTAGTATCATCTAAAGGATTAATAGGCCTATACACCTGAAAATCACCTATATATCGCATGCCATCCCTGATACCACGCATGCGTTGAGGTTATGCTAATACACATTAATATATTACAGTAGATTCATTACAGGTGATTCAGCTTACAAAAGGTGGACCATAAGTCACCAACTACTTTATTATCAGCTAAGTCTAGTTGTAACTTGAACTTGAATTAATAATGATAAAAGATAACTTAGTTTTTCAATTATCACAGGCATGAAAATAATAAGGATAAGAAAGGCAAGGTACCTTCGATGAAAAATCAGTTCTACTCTAAGCATTGTTGATTTTCACGCATTGGCTCCCTCAATTCAGTTCAGCCTGCAACAGTCCTGGTTGAAATCCATATATCCTTAAGATAATCTTCCAGACTATTATGGAAGATCACATCTCTGTTTGACAAAGTCGAAGGCATCTTGTCAAGGTAGTTGGTTTTAATTGTGTAAACTCTATAAGCTTGCAAGATCTTAAACACTGATAACGCTTGTGCCGGCAAAAAATATTCTTGGAGAGAAACTACCCACATTGTATAAGTCGGTAGAAGTAAATGAATTGGAAGATCTCTTTGGCAGAGAATTTAAAAGTACTCAGTGCTGCACTTGTTAAACTGTCTTTTGTAAACGTCAGTTGCCAACAGAAGCTTGGGATATCTGTATCAGGCATTAAGTTATGGTTTTTTAGTGATTCTCTTTGGAAAACAAGGTGGCATTATTGATGTTGACTGAGTAGCTTTCAAACTTACAATATCTTCGATTCACCAATTGATTTTGAAGTAACTAATTAATTACACGAGAAGGGCTAATGATATTGTCCGATGCTGGGAGGTGTCCACTGTTTGGAGCTGTCATTATTTTGGATGTTATAGTTGAAACATCTTTGAAGGAATGTATCTAGCTAAAGGGGTATTAGAATGTGAAGAGGAAACACTAGAAACACATTCTGCCACACTGGATGTCGTGGAAACTTTGCTCAAACGATGACATATAACATAAACTTTTTCAGTTTCGACCATATTGTTCTAATGACAAAGTCATTGTCTATTATGGAGAGATGTCCTTTATGAAATTGTCACTTCTGGAGAGATAATGTTGTCCGTTATCTTTGTAGAGAGTGCAGATGTCACTGTTATAAAGAAATTAAAATTTAAAATTTTGGGATCTCAAATTTTAGTCCGTTGTTTGGAAGCGTCCGTCGTATGAATGTGTCCTATGGTGGTGTTTTCGCTGTTGGTAATGGACATGTAATGGCGTTGGATACTGCATCCTATCGGGCATATAGTATTTATCCGCCGATTGGTGATCGAAGTTGTCTTACCGCTGACTTACCGTAGTTAAGAAACTGAAAGAAATTTGACAAGACAAACCATGAACAAGCAACAACACATATTAATGAATCTTGATATTCTTCGTAGGAACTGATTGATGTGAATTCGAAGCTCTGTATTACGTTGCAAGATGATCTGGAAGAGTGCATAACAAGAAACGATCAGGTGCGGATTTAATTAGCTTGATTTTAGATGTTTAAGGCCTTTAGAAAGAGCACACGTTTCTCTTCATTCGATTCATGTTGTAGACAGGATTTACATAAATTATTCATGATTGTATTCCTTCACTGTGATACGAAATGACATCAGGCGCTTTGCCAGTTTCATTGCCCTGGAAGACAACTCGGAAATCAATAATCTTTGAAAGGTAATTCCCAAATTTTCTCAGGTCATAATTAATCCGCTTTTCAATCTTACGGCTGTTCGTGAAATATTGATATCAATCATCTTACATTTCGACTAAGTAACCCAGCTCAGAAACCTACGATGCAAGACTGTTTCTGGTTGATATGCAAATGGTTGATTGAACTGGCAAAGGGCCTAAAGAGTCGCACAACGAAATGTTGATTGTTGATGTTGTCATTTCTCAGGCACAGTGAAAAAGGACGCTGGGAGCGATTTTGTTTCCAATTATTGCTTATTATTGTTCTCGTGGTTTTGTTGTTTTGTTGATTGTAAGTAGAATGTTATGGAATCCGTTTATTGTCTCATTGGGGCTGTTCAATAATTACGCCACGCCTACGGGGTGGGTAGTTCTCATAGAGACAGACCTGGCAGTGGGCTGTGCAGACCTATCTGTATGGCGGTTCAACACGTTTTTCGTAATTCAAAGCGTGGCGCTGGGGGATGGGTGGCTCATAGATAGGAAATTCAGAGTGACATGATTATCAAACAGCCCCTTGTGGAGTCCCAGAGACTGAGTTGAAATCAATTCGAATTGGATGCTCATACAAGACTAGCTTTTCGGTCTATGGCCATATGCATATTTGTGCCTAAAGCCAGCAGCCCAAATTGGCTTGGGGGAACAGCAATATCTTACACCCAAACGAGTACTTTTTGGGATAATAATCATTTTGAGTGCTACCACCCAGCTTGAAATCTCCTGCTTATCTTGTCAAAAGTCATCAAAATGTCAACTTCTACAGGTTACTCAAAGGCTGTCCTCTTTTGCATTTCTTGTAGATATGCCTAATTTGGCTTTTCATTGTAAATAGTTTGTAGTTTCAAGGTTTTAGACTCAAATTTTCTTGTCCAGGAGCTTGAATCCTTGCAAGTGGGCAGGGTCTTTTTGGAGAATGTGGAGTTCTTTCAAGCTTATGAAGTCTTTTGTACGAAGCAGGTAAGAGATGTTCAAGTTCGGGAGTTTTATTCCAAGCACTACACTTCAACATGAATTGTCTAATTTCAAATTGCTTTTAAAGAATTAATGAAACAGTATGCTAATCTTTGTTCTGAGTCACTTACTATTAATCCGAACTTGAGATGCAAGAGACAAGGGTGATAGTGCTTGGCATAGGCAGGGCTGTGCAGTTTCCCAGTTTGGTGATGTATCCTCTTTCAGCCAGTAGTGTTCAACGTCACGAATGGAACTGTATACAAGGCTGGATACAGAGCTAGACTTTGGGGAAGGGGGGTGGGAGAGAATCTAATTCATTTTGTTGTCCTTTTCAAATGAGAAGTTTCTTAGCACAATAGTTTGCTATAGGAAATTTTGATGTTTGGGGAGAGCTATACCTCCAACCTCCCTTAGATCCCCCTGTCTTTATGTTTGTAAAGAACTTGGTCCATTCACTTAAGACAGTCATGTATTGCTCTTTTTTGCAAACCTTTTAGCTGGTTGGTATATATGCGTACAGGGATGCCTGCACAAGAAAAGGGCAGGAGGGCAAGATTTCTCTATAAGGCACCGGAGATCCTACTTCGACGTCATACCATACATAATTCTCTTTCATGACAATAACTCATTCAAAGGCGCATGAAGTAATTCTGAACGAAATGGGACAGGCTCCCTAAGTGGGTAACTTGTAAATGAGTCTTCTCAAAACTTCATCATCAGGTTACTTCTGCTGTCAATGATCGCTATACTTTCTCAAGTTTTCAACAATGTGTCCCTTGCTATTTACAAGTAGGGGTGGGACTCGAGGGCTTACGACAACACTTGTATAAAATAAAGAAGGTTAACGCGATTCTCTCATACCCAATGTCTAATCAAAGTGCCCGACGTGGTTGGGCCAAGAAGAAACTCTATAATATTATTGCTATCAGATGGCCGGAAAATGCAATCTTGGGAATGTTTGTTGTAAATAGAATAGAGAAAGAACACCCAAACGTCTTCTCTCAAAAGGGGCAAATTTTGCCCCCCTCACCACTGCTGGCGGAGGGCAGCAGGTGTCCTTGGATGTATATGAATCGACCATTTTTATGTGCTTTTCCTTGATTCCAAGATAAACAACTACTAGGTACGCTTTCAGATTAGACGCCCCAAAAGAAAAATCTTACTTCCAAACAAAAGGTGTTCCAGCAAGCATTTATTTCTATTCTGCATCTTTTCAAGTGTTGCAACATTGAAAGCAAGCTTAATGAAGCACACACTTTTCTATGAGAGTAAATTTTGTAAGAATATGAAGGCTCAGAATCATTAAAATTTAAGAAGAATAATTTAAGAAGAAAGCAAGACTCAAGCTTGATCAAAACTTAGGATTTTTGTGTATTCGAGTTCGAGTAATACTGATTACAGATACCCTTTTGCACTATCTACTCTATGCTCTTAATCTTTCTTCTCTTTTAAACTGCTTTATGATGAAGTAGATCATCAACTGAGATTTGAATATATTCCTTGATTTTCAAGCGTAGTTGCATCTTTTTTATTTAAGAATAACTTAAGAAAATTCCAAAGATCGAAGCCAGGAAAATATAAGAATATAGAGGCTCAGCAAAAGATTAGTATTCTTATAAAATGAGAAGTGCATGAATTAGTCCACATGCAAGAAAAATCCTGATGTCTGCAATGGTTTTTTGATTGATTGATTTATTTATTTATTTATTGATTGATTGATTTGGAATGATTTGAATTCATAGCATTAATAACAATAATAGCATCAAACTTAATATAGTAAAAAAAGAAAGCAATCTAATTAAGAGAATATTGGTATATGCCTTACCATTAAGGGGTAAAATTTCAATAAATGTCAGATTTGGAAATGAGGGATCATCAAAGGGGGATAATGTATTAAATATCGATCTTTATTAAAGCAAGGTCAACTATTAAATTAGGTATCATGAATATTTAAGGATGAGCTCCCTAAGCAGGTAAACTAACGGGAAGAGAACACACCGTATGAAGATATATTAATAAAATAAATATTGATATTGTGAAAAGGGTACATTTGCTCCTCCATTGAAGACTAAATCAGTTTGCGAAATAAGAACTCCTTTGAAGCTTGCTGTCTCCTGCGTATGTCATTGAATACAAAACTACGCAATCTTGCAGCCCAATTTATAGCTGATTGCTTTCAATGCAGTTTACTCAATAAATGAATTCAAATCAATTTCCTAGCGTCAAGCCTCAGAACTTGTTGAAAGCTTACAGAAGAAATCTGAATTGCTCAGGATATTTCTTCAGGTAAATTACTTTACACGTTATCTCTCCAAACAGTTTTGTAAGTTATATATACATATATATATATATAAATATATATATATATATATATATATATATATAAAT
>OLMO02000301.1:4777481-4792313 GCA_900291935.2 Cassiopea xamachana
GTGTATATTTGTAATGATATGCGTTGGAATAAGACAGTCGATTTGGTAGTTGGGAAAGCAAACAGATCCCTTGGTTTACTGCGGAGAAATTTTTCTACTTGCCCATGGCAAATAAGAGAAAAACTTTATTTTGCGCTTGTACGACCTCATCTTGAATATGCCTGTGAGGTTTGGTCCCCGCATACAGCCGAACTGAAGCATAGAGTCGAAATGGTACAAAGAAATGGAGCACGTTTTGTAATGGGTGATTATCGTCAGCGGTCAAGTGTAACAGATTTATTGTCACATTTAAAATGGGAATCCCTCGAATCGCGTAGATTATTATTTCAGTTAAAATACGTTCATAAAATGTTTACAAACCAGGTGGCTTTGAAACCCCTCAATTATTTTTCACTGGCAGCTTTCAGAACGACAAGAGCTTCACACTCAAAGAAGATAATGCCTAAATTTGGAAGAGTTGATGCTGTTAAATTTTCATTCTTCTTTTCAGTCATACCCATTTGGAATAGCTTGCCTGATAATATTGTTAATCAGTGTAACTCAGAATCCTTTCACAGTCTATGTAGAAACCATTTCAGCACACGATAGATGCCTAGACATTTGTATCGGCCCTTATGGGTTGTAAAATGTATTTCTGATGATGATGATGAGTGGAATAGATGTAAGGGCTTATTGCTCAATATTTCCGATTCTAAGAGTGTGGACTACAATTTGAAGGCATTATCTTTTTGCAAAACCATGATTTTATTTAAATCGATTGTAGGTTTCCTGTAGTGAAATGATCAACGCTGTCAATTGGAGTAGAAAGTCATTGAAAAAGCCTTGCAAAGTCCAAACAATTCTCTGTCTATATGGCGTTGTTGAGGTATGTACTTGCTTTATCACCAAATCTTTCAATGGTGATTTTCTTCAAGAAGTAATTGTCTTGATGTTGGCATACTTTGCTGAAAAGGCAGAAAGCAGCTTTAGGCCCATTTTTAATAGGATCTTTTGTAAATGATCCGATCTGACTTCGAATCAGTCCGATCTGACCTCGAATCAATCCTATCTGACTTCGAAGTGTTGGCCTTTTGTTAACGCATAGGCCAGTGCTTCTCAACCTCTTTTTGCCCATGGACTCTTTTTAAAGTACTGTTTGTCAGTGTCCCCTACATAGCTATTCGACAAGATACAAGCTTAAAAGTTTTACTAAAAGAAGCTAAGGGATTATATGGTTTTAGCATGTTTTCAGAAGAGGATATGCTAATGGACTAGAGCTAGATGCAATTGCAAAATATGTCAACAATTCACCGTACCTACATGTTCATGATGCATGTACTATCTATTTTTGGCTCTCATTCCCTGTCGATTAATACATTTACTTATTTGTATAATTGTCTGTAATTAGCATTTTCATATACTATGTATCTTTCCTACCAACTTCAAATTTATTGATTGATCAATTGATTGGTTGATTGATTGATTGACTGATTGAATGAATGATTGAAGATGTAGCAAGAAATTATGCTAACTTTGATTGAATGCTCGTGATTCCCGAAAAGAATGGGGCTGTAATAGTAATGGGCTGGAAATTTCCTGAAAACACAACAAAATGGGAGTTAGAATAGGTTGGATGGGTGGAGTTTCTCTAATCATCAATCAAGGAGGGATATTTATTTGCGATTCAAGAGTACTAAAAATGCCATACGTTCTGTTTTACAAGAAAATCACATTTTGTCGCAGCTTACATTTTCTTAAACTAAGGCAGAAATGAGGATATTTCTAATCTGTCATTGGCATAAACTAATTAAAATGAGTTAGCATTGATTATTATCAAATGGATTAATTTTTGTCGACATTAAAAGCTTATATATAATGAAGTAATACAGATTTTTTGCACACAAAAAGCAGAATGTTGAAGCTTGAGTAGTTTGATTTTCTTAGGATAATCTTAGTTTAGTACTTTGGCTTTTCATTTCTTATAAACTTTTCTTATAAATAGCGTGCATTCTACATTTTAATTCCACTGTCTATGGGTATGCCTACGCCCTTTCATAGACCCTACCCTGCTGACTCCACCGCAGTAGCATTCTGAGCGATTGTCATCTAAGGGGCACTTGCATAAGTAGAAAGACTCTCTCTCAGATCTCAAGTTAGCACCCTATACACCCCCAAAGAATATATCAAAATGCCCTTTGGTGCCTTTTAAAAGATGTCCTAAAGGGTTTGCCCTCTCGCTAGCAAACCACAGCTACACCGCTTACGATATTTGTACTGTGTTACGGTTTTGCGCTGTTTTTCTATCTTACAACATACGTTAATTGCAAGCAAATCCAAATGGGTCCTTCTGCTCTATTGCCTAAATCATGTCATACATTGAAATGCTTTGGTATGAGTCTCACATATTTTATTCAATGACTAACTTAGTGCCTGATTTAAGATGAATCTCCAACACCAATGTTTCTACAAACCCCTGGGTACATACCATGCTGATCCTATACTGGTCATTATTCTCAGTATTCTGTTGCACAGCTAATTTAAATGCTATGGCCTAGAAATTTGCCAAAGCCTCTTTGTGCCGTAGTAAATCATTTAAGGTAAAGATTTTTCGAGTAAATTAGGAAGTATCTTCATTGCTCAGCCCACTTCAATCGCAAGAGTTCATAGTGCATGTTTGAAATAGATGTCGATAAAGTCTTTATTTACGATGGCATTAACCTACGCGTACAAAGGTGAAATGTACAGGACAGATAATCCGAAAACTGCTGTGAAAGAGTAAATTAGGTGGCCTGGGTTGATGCCTCCAGAAAATTTGTGATGACCACGCCCTTCAGAATGTGGGAAAGCGTAGGAAACGCCTTTTCACCATATTCATCTAGCTCAAATTTCTTGGAAAATAGACTTTGGAAGACTTCACTAATTTTGGGACAAGAAACTTATCGAAGGACTCTTGCAAACAAGAAACTTGCCAAAGTGTTCCATTCTCCCGAATAAATGTTTCTTTGCAAGACCACTACTTGAATTTCCAAGACGACTATTAGTGACCAAGACCACTCTAAATTAGGTACTGGACTAACTTATAATAAGTGCCCTATACTCAGTTGAACAGTCACTACAACTAAGATCAGAGGCGTCGTATTACCTGCAGAGTAGGGGGGCAAGCTCAAAGGTTTTCCGATAAAATTCGAAATCGTTATCTTTTCCAACAGCAAAAGTCCGACCATTTTCTGGCGAAACGTTAAAATTTCTGAAAAGTTGGATGAAACATGAAAAGTTCTGAAACAATAAGATTTCAAAAAAGATTAGGGGCCATGGCCCCCCTAACCTTCGGTCACGGCACCCTTGATTCAGTTTATTATGTTAATATATTGCAATGTTATTTTGACGGTTCACTCAGCCATAGAGCTCTAGAACAGTGGTTCCCAAACTGGGATCTGCGGTCCCCTGAGGGACCGCAAAGGGTTTTTGGAGGGCTGCGAGAAGCTACTGAAGCCTGCAGTTTGTAAAACCACATCAACAGACTGTTGGGTCCTTTTTTGCGCAAAGCTACAAACCTCAACAACTCGACAAACTTATACCTTCAAGCTCTGTTGGTATTGTTCTGTGAAAGTACATTTGTTGCTACTAAGTAATTCGGATTTACATCTTGCATCTATTGGAAGATGGTCTTAACATTTTTGATGGAATACCTATCTTTGAAAAAGAGTATGAAAGAAAAGCTATTTTGAGTCAAAGTAAGTCTGACAAAGATGCTTTCTTTCACGCTATATGCGGGGCTATATCTTGCAACTATCACCATTTCTTGTCGCCCATAGCAAGCTTAATACTGGAAGATGTATTCTAAGCCAAAGTAGTAGGGGTGGATTCAATAATTTTTCGGGGGGGGGCTAAGCCCTCAGACCCCTATTTCCCCAACCTTCACCCCAAGCTCTGTAATAGAGGTGTATACTTTCTGACATTTACTAATATTCATGAGGACAAATATAAAGAATTAGGGCTCTAGATAGTAAGAATGATAGCTCTGCAACAAAAGGACGTACTTCGCTGAATTTCCTAAATAGCTAGGGATATGGCATAAAAACTTTCTGCCAGCGATACTCATTTTGAAGATACTCCTCCGGAGCAGGACTGCAAGTAAAAATACATGTAGTAGGGGACCGCCGTGTTTAATATTTTGAAAAGTTTAGGAACCACTGCTCTAGAAGCTGAAGAAGCTGTTCAAGGTGAAACTGTTATGAGTTCCGTCAAGCGCAAAAAAGTGCTCTTCTAAAAACCAGTTTGTGTTTAGCGTCACAGTTATTGGTCATAAAATAAAAACAAAAAGAATTAACTCTCACTGCGCTTGTCCAGCAGTTATGGAGTTTTCTTTAAGGTTTTTGCGCAACTTTGCAGATACGCCCCTTGTTAACGATTACTACATGGTACAGTGACTTGGAAAACTCAGCCTTTGGGATTTGCAAGCATAAAATATTATTGTTTCCCGTGGCTAGCAGCATCCATCGGATTTTAAATAGTCTTCAATATTTGCCAATTGAAGCCACTCAAGTTGAGGCCTGCTGGAATATTCATCCACGCTAGGTTTCAAAATATTTTATATTAGTAACAATATATTATACGCAGTGGCAATTCTAGGTGGACCATGACCCCCAAAATTTTTCTTAGCACCTTCGTTGGCATTCCACTTTTCTAGGAAGGTATAAAATTTTGACTTTCGAATAAATGGTTCACTGCTAGTAATCGATAGTTAAGAAGGTGTACACCGAATGAACATAATGCTTCCAGACTGCTACTGTACTTTTACTTATGTAAAAAATCTCTCTAGCTTTCTTCATCTTTTCATCTTGCATGTAAGCAACAACTTACAGTACATTTCACAATTTTAATGCAGATATTACGCTTGAACATTTTTCCGTTGTGTCATCGTCCTGTTACCTTATTCCTTTCTCATTTATCGTTTTTCATTTGCACAGGCTTTTCATTTATAAAGGCCAATCTCCGTGCTGAAAAACGGCGCTTTCATACGATAAAAAGGGTGTGGTCAGAAAAATTTTATGGAGCTTCGCCCCCAGACCCCATCCCTCTTATTCCTCCAGTGACCAAGGCTTCCCCGACATTTTTCCGGTTAGAAACGCCCCTGATTACACGTCATTTTTCACTGTAAGAAAATCTGTTAGACAATGTTTAATATTAACGGACTCTATTCATTTCTCATTCAAGCAACTACATCTGGACGTTGTTGGTGGTCATTGTGGAGCTGGTAGCAGATGCGAAGCAACGAACGCAGCTGTGATCATCCTCAAAAAGAAATCCACCCATAGATATTCTCTTTTCAAGGTAATAGCTACTTAAGGAGGCTTTAAACCACTGCTGCACTCTTTAAGTATGATCCTCAGTCAATTGGGTCTTCGAATTGAGTTTTAGACTTTAGGCTACAAACCTCTCTCAGTTTTCTCATTGGAGCCGATATTATACCTGTGTTATCGTAAACAAACAGAGCAGCCGTGGCCTAGCGGTAATGCACTCGACTAAGACCAACATGGTCCTGGGTTCAAGGCACATCCATTGGTGACGTCAGGAAGGGCATCCGGTCTCAAATGCTCGTGCTAGAACTAAAATCCTCTTAGAGGCACTCTGCAAGCCCCAAGGAATTGGGAGAAACAGAAGTAAAATCGAGAAAAAAACTATCGTAAATAAATCCAGCTCCCATTGAAAAACAGGAACAAATTTATCCTGAGCTGTGGCTCTTGTCTGAAAAGATGGCTTTTTATGTCTTAAAGATGGCTCAAGCAGAGCAGAAGTTTTTTAACAAGAACCTTGGATCGACACTTAGTACCAAAAGTCTCTTAATTCTACACATAAATGCTCATGTTTTAGTTAATTAGCAGTTTTCATTTGTATCTTACTTTTGGGATCAACAATAAACTTATTGTTTGGAAGTCAAACTTTTCTAGATGAATATAGTCATGGATCAGTACGAATTAGCCCAAGCAGATCAGAATCAAAGCCCAAGATCTATTCTAATTAAAATTAACTTATAAATCTTATAAAGACTTCTCACTCATAGAAGCTGTAATACATCGGACCGAGTATAACAAAACGAGGCTATATCAACAGGACTTCAAAACTAAAACTAATACATCACAGAAACTGTTAGCAAAATAGCTCACAGTCGATTGCTTCTAAATTTCTCTGGAGCTAAGTAGTAGAGTTTCTTAAATGTTTGGCCAGCCTAGTAATAGCTTCTAATAAAACAGTTTCTTTTAAAATAATAAGTCATTTAACGTAACAATCGACTATGGCAGATTTGGCCCTTTAGAGCATTTAGAGCAAGACAATGATCTCCATTTACGTTTACAAACTTTCTTTCTCTATTAGGAGCCAATAATGCTGAGTCAAGCTGTTGTATCAGAAAGAGAAGGTTTGAGTCTTTTATGCTTGCAAATTCACTCATTTTTATTACGTGTATCATTCAAAATGTATATAGTTTTTGAGGATTAGATGAGATACCTTTTTTTATAAGAACTCTAGCTCAAGGCCTAGTACTAAACGTTTCTTAATTTTTGGCCACATTTTGGTTATAAAACTTTCTTAGAAGTCTCCTAATTTAGCGAATTAAATTGTTGTGAAAGCCTACGCAGAACGTGAAAAATCTGTCCCCAAACAAACAAAATACGTCATTACGAGTTAACTTCTAAAGCAATGTCTATTCACATTGTTTTGGTACAGCTGTATGTTGAACGGGGTAACGATCTCAATGTGTTCTTTATCTAAAGTTTCTTAGCTCTTTCTTTGTAGTTGTAAAAGTTTCTTAAATGTTTGTCTGTCTACGTCATATTCACATTGTTTTGGTACACCTGTACGTTGAACGGTTCTTCTATAAAAAAATCGTGTAGCTACGTTCCGAACGAAACAATCTCCAAAAGATTTGTAGATTGTCTGGACACATCCATTAAAATATTGACAAATCAGTTACACTGGCAAACTAGTTACATAGCTCTTTTAACAAATCCGTTAAGATATATTCTGAACTTTTCGCGCGAGCTTGTCCCATCCTCAGCTAATAAGTGGGAAAACATGGAGGCTTTATAGATGATCGAGCGCGCAGTAATTACTAAATTGAATAAAAGGTTTTGAAAAATAACGAGCAAAATTGGGTGTACAGGCGGGAAATGCCTAAATAAGGATATAGCTATAGAGGCAAATAGCGAATAACACCAAAACAAGAATTGTATAGGGAGTAGAAGTGGCATAGGGGTATAGAGTTAGATAATCAAAAAAGGATTGGGAGCTTTAGATAGTGGGTGGCACCAGGGAACAGATGTTGGAAAGGGGGGTAGCAAAATGCTCCCAAACTGCCGAAAGTGGGCAAGTAAGAACCTCTTGAGAGATGATGTCTTTTAGTTTGGCTAAAATATGAAATTGCAGGCTATGAAAGATCCGAAAATGCATGGAAATCTTCAAAAATTTCAGTCCAGACGTGGGAGTTTATTGAAGAAAACGATATTTAAATACCAAACGACAGCCAATCATTAATTGCAAATTGCTTGATCTATTCTCTTAGTCGTTATCATCATTTGCTCATATCAGCTGTCTGCATCAGGGGCGTCGAAACGGAGAGGGGAGCGGGGGCACTAACCCCTTCAATTTTCTTAGAAAGTAGTGTGTTTTACTATTTTTCCTGAGCTTACCTCCGATCTTAGTGCCCCGGCCCCTCTAGATTGAAAGTCGCTTCGACGCCCCTGAGCACAGTTTGAATAAATCTAATTTAGTAAATCAGATTTATTCAAACTGTATACTTCAAACTCCATAAGGAATGTAAAATGAAATGAAATTTTGTAGCTCTACACCACTGCGCTGGAGCCTCCGACACTCAGGTACTCTGGAATGAAGATGGCAAAGTCATTGTCAACTCTGGAGAATCACTCACTGATTAATTTTATTTCAAAAGCCATTAAATATTTACACCTAGCGAGAAAAGTAATACTATTTTCAATGATTCCCATGCATGTGGCTTTTATGATAAGAAGTATTGCCAATTAATACTATCAAGGAAGGCGTCGACAAAACCATTAGTATAAAAGAAATACAATTTCGTCCCTTTGTCCATTAATGTAGGAAGCGAGGGAACAGAGTGCACGTTCTTCTTCCATTTTTCGAGCAACTCTTACTGTTTGCATAGTAAAGTATCTCACGGAACCTTAGACAATTTTTGGCAACTTTAATCAAGGATGCGCCTCAAAACATGTGCCCCCACCTCCTTTAAGAATTCTTCCAACGTCCCTGGTTTTTCACGCTCTAAAATCTAATTTGTCCAATAACTTCATCAGTTTTAGGTCTCTTGACGTGCACTGTCGATGATATTATGAAAATTACACTATTTGTTGGAAAAAGTCCCTCTGAGCAAAAAAGAGCTAATGCTTATACTTGCGCCATAGTTTCCAACGTTGCAAATGCTATCTAAGGACATGCTTAACTATAAACTGCACACATGCATAAGAAAGAAAGAGACACATGTAGAATATGCCCTGATTTTTCAAACTTTTAAGAGGTCCGTTTCAGTTTGCAGAGTCTCTACTTTTGCTTGTGAATGTGTCTTTGACAACACGCGTCCAACCATTTTCTTGCTGTTCCATTGCCCCAGAAAGTGGCTATTTGTTGCAAAAGCTATTTTTAATATGCAGGATTCGTCAGCAGTGGTGTAGAGCTGCGGGGTGTTCCGCGGGACTAGATCGCACTCGTCATTTCGCCAGTTCATTTGTGGGGCCGTAGCCTCCCTAATTATTACAAAAAACAGCACAAAATGATGGAGCATGGTACCTAAATAGGTTCGTAGAAGAGATTCTTGTCTTATGTTTACAGTACACGCATTTCAATTCTGTTTGTAGAAACCTAATTGAGCAGTAACAAACCATCTGAATTTAGGCCCATCTGGTCATCAATTTAGCTCTATACTGTTATTCATCAATATACCATGCATAACTGAATTACAACTGCTGTCGATAAGCCGAATGGCTGCAGGGTTTCTGCAAGTACTCGTGTAAACTGGCTTCCTGCTCAGTGTTGCCATAGGGTTGCTGCAGCCTGCAGGCAAGTATGTGAGTCAATGATAAAGCTAACCAGAGGGATTGCATCAGTGACACAAATGCTGGGGAATAGAGAGACGATCAGGGGTGATTTCTAGGGGGGCTCAGGGGGCGGAGCCCCCCTTGTTAAAATTTCTGCTCATGTTGGGGGGGCTCAGCCCCCCTAAAACTCTTGCATTGGCTTGGCTTTTCAGAGTTTATTGGCCTTGCTTCCAAAGTGCTATGATCAACTGTGCACTGCTATATGGTTATTGAGGCATTTCTTATTGTTGACTATACTATATCAGTGTTAAACTAAATTATCATGTTTCCATCTTTGGAAATATGGGCGTGGTTGTAGCTGGGCCACACCCAAACTATGGGTGTGGTTGTGCGTAGAGCCCCCCTTGTTAAAATTTTTAGAAATCACCACTGGAGACGATAGCTCACCCTAGCACAACATCTAGTGGAAATCTGGGGCCGGTGCAATTTTGTGGGGCTTTTCGAACGTCGAGAAGGCACTACAATAACTCAAAGATAGCTGTCAGAAATTATTGCTTTTCGTTCCCGCGGCCCTTGCTAGAATCTAGTATTTCAGCGAGGGAAGAATAATTTAAGCATTCAAAAATTAGTAATTGAATGCTCAGTCTAAAGAATCATCAACAGATAAAATGCTCACAATAAAACAGCCCTTTTTATTCTGCCATTGTTTTAAATGCAACTGTTTTTTCTTCTTTTCAGATGTGAAGATTGCCTTCGAAATTTCACCGATTTCAAAAGAACCGTTCACTTTTATTGTAAGTCATGTGATAAAAATTATCCCACTCATTAGCTTTTTTTATTTTAGACTCACAAATAGCCTTCTACATCATTGCATTTCATGCGATTGATAATAGAAAAGGGTCGTCATGCTTAACGATAGGAAGAATCCGACCACAATGGACTTTGTGTGATTGATAACACAGACGTATGAACGAGACCACCAACCTATTTCAGCCGTCTATGTCTCCACAGAATTGCCCTTTCTGCATGTAAATGTACTCCCAAGGCATTAATTTCCTACCTTTACTGTGGCTACGGTAGAATTGCCGTGGAGGGGCTCCTCCACAATGCATGAGTTTCCTAACTTCTTTGCCGCTACACCAGGGTTGCCATGGAGTGGGCTCGGTCCTCTTTGTTACAATTAAAAAAGCTCTTGGGGGCTCCCCCAGCAGCGTAACGGAATTTAATATGATTTAGACTCCATCATAGTCTTCACGCCAAATGATACAAAAGACTTGTCTCTCCAAAGCCTATGAGCCTTTGGGGGCCATGAAAAGCTTGGCGACCCTTCGAAGTAGTCCTAAACCTAACCTAAAACACTTGCCAAAAGTACCTGGGACGCTTAAAAAATTATTAAAAACTATAGCCTTTTCAGTATTTCAATCATTACGCCTTGTACGCACCCACGTGCTGCCTAAAACAATGGTCTGTTCCTGAGAAACTTGGCGTTATTGTTAACGTAAAAATTTTGCCGTTACTGCATATACATCAACATTGTTTAGAGGGAAGGGGGGAAGAATATTTCATCCAGATTAAAAATATGCGAAGTGTGCCAGGCCTTTTGGCGAGCATTGCACGTCTGTTACTATACCGGGCTCAGCCCCCCTCCTGCGAGTATAATGTAGGTTCGATGAATTCCTAGCTTTGCCTGAGCTTGACTGTTTCTACTATCCTTGCTTGCAGCTACTTCGGTTTTGCTTTTTTAACATTAACAGAGATTGCAGATAGATCAACATCACAAATGGAAAATGGACGTGGTGGAGGGACATCTGCATAAATTTTCTACAACACAGCCCCCTTCTAACATTTTTAGAAGAGCTCTCCTAAGCTACATCTGTACTTGATTGTCAAGCTTCTACAGATGCAATTTGGCATTTTGCAGCCAACATCTTGAAAGCGATAGGGGCTTGCCAGTGGCGGTACCACGGCAGGACTGAGAACATGTTCCCTCCAATATTCTTTAGGACCGATTTCACAACTAGTCTAAGATCGATGGAAAAATGTTTGGGGTAGGATGAAGGACCTCTAGCAAGTTGTAATGCTTCATACTTCATACCGCTCTCTTTTGTTGTTCTCTGTTGTATTGAAATAGTATGATATTCACCTCCGAGGTGAATATCATACTATTTCAACAAGTGCAGTGAAATTGATGGAAAATTCAAGAGGTGAGTCAGTTATAGGACGTTTCTCCAAATTGTCTCCCACCCAAGATTGCTGGCACCGCAACAGGGGCTTGCTTTTGCTTTGCCTAGGTCCTTCCTTTTTACCTGTTGATAAAGACCACTGTTTTTGTTACTGAAATCCCTTTATGCGCATATGGCTTATTCTCCTAAATTTTCCTTTTAATTTAGCAAATCATGTTTGACTTCGTTGCAGGCAAATGATCCAATGTGCTCTCAAAAATGGCTTCGGACTTTGCGCTACTATGCCAAAGACCTCGGAATTTGGAGGACACGTCGGAATGCAATGGCGAACATTATGATCCAGAGTATGTCGTGACAATGCCACTTGACTTCAGTATGGGTCGAAGAGAGAAAGCGTTTGATACACCGAAGTATCTTAATACCAGGAGATGAGTATTTTAGGACCCTCAGTAAATCTACACACAAAGACTTCACGTGTTTCGTCAACCTAACGTTCCATTTGAAATCCTACATTTTATTGCTGTTGTGCAGGCTGTTATGTGAAAAGCATTACAACGAAAGGTGTAGATTTTCCTTAAGTGTAATACGGAGAAGTTGTGTTGAACGCTAACAACTTTCAGTTCATATTTATTGTCGTTGTTATGAATTGTCCAGAGCAGTAACGGAGCAATGACTGTGAATTAGGCCTGCGAGTGTCTTCGTGGTGCTGCGGACTAATGAAGAAAATATGGGTTCTTAGTAGCATCGTCGTCATAAAATTATGTAAGCTGGAAAAACAGAAGGTCCCACAAAATAATATCTTAAGTTCTCCTACAACTTTGCTGTTTGTCTGGAAAATAGGGGCCTTATTAAGTAAGGGGTCTCAAACAACCAGTCCTCCTGCTCACTTCAGCTCCCATGAGGGTACACCTCATGACTTTTTGCCAAGCCTCAATAGTCTTACGTATTTTTGATTCTGAGACTAAGATTGTCCCTAAATCATTCTCAAGTGCCTAAGGCGTAACTTTGTCAGAAAATCAAGGGAAGCATTAAAATCTTTCTTGGTACCCTACTTCATCATAAAACACAAGAAAAAACGAACAGAACAGTTACCCACTACACGCTTATTATGCAAGGGACAACTTTATAAAGAGCCCACATGTGGACGGGCGAAATATTTAAAGAACTTATATTACTTCAGGAAAAATCCCTAAGGTACTACATGATTTGAAAAATGTTATAGCTACGAGCAATCACGAATTAGGAAGCCGATTCCATTCATTTACAGCCAAAACTAGCAAAGATACATTCCTAGAGCTTCTTTTCTACCTTCTTTAGGTAAAATTCAGAGTTTCAATGCTTTCTTGTGTCTGTAACATTCTTATATCAGTGAATGTGCGGGTGAAAATTAAGCATTTAGTAAGGAGCTTTTGCTACTATAATTTGATCTTTAGAGGTCCAAGTAGAAGGAACTTTTGGGTTAGGTTTCTTATAGAAGAGGGTGTAGGACCAGTAGTACTGTATCGATAGCATACAAGTTAAGTTGAAAAGTAGCATTACCATAGCTCGAGTACGCAAGAATTCTAAATGGCCATGAAATTTAAGCCTAGCATGTTTCTTACATTATTCTTAAAAAATCAGCAATTTTGAGCCTTAGTACTTGTATAGACTTTTATTTTTATAAAAAGAGCGCACTCATGTTGACCATATTGCCTGCTCAACAGGTAGTAATGATCGATTTTCTTACAACGTAGAAAATCTTTCATGGTAAAGACGATTAGTGGACTTTGCTGGAAACTGACCTCAGAGGTCGGATATTGGTTAATGAAATCACATGTTTAGTGCACATGCTCGGTAAAAGATTAAGAGTTTCGAATGAACATGTAGATACAATTGGCTAAGCTGGATAAAAACAAAACTCCAGCAGATTCCGGCCAAGTTTCCTATGAACGGCATATTGAATTTTAACCTCGTTTTGTGCTGCAAAGGCTCAAGCTATATTACATCTGTTTGTTGCATCCGATTTCGCCATTTGTAAGTTAGGCAGAACACAGGGTCGAAGCAGGCATACAGTTTTCGTCAGAGACCTTCATCTTGCGTATCAGAGCTAGCGAGTGAGTATTTATCGAGAAGTGCTTCTGCAGTTAACTTATATCTTCTCCATACATGTTACAGTAGCAGTATTTGTTTTTCGGTTAAGAATTATATTAATGTTCTTCCATACAAATAGTTTTCGCGAAATTCGCTTGCTTCCAGAACCGTCACGAAGCTAAGTCTCGATCTGTATAACTTAGACATTCAAGGACATAGATGTGCTAGCAATGGTGTAGGCATCGCGGTGTAGAAGTAAATCGATAACTGGGGGGCTCCAATGATAGCTAGGGGGGCTCTTTTCTTGTATATATCTTTATAAGAAACTCTGAAAGTAATCCATGCAGTTATATATGAAAAAGATAATGTCATCCAAAAAACAGCGTATTTTAAATACCCTATATCTTGTAAAATAACATTTTCCCGACAGCTCTTTGAATCTAAAATAGCTTTTTACAGCAGAATATCGATTCTTCTATGTTCTTTCTTCGAAAAAATTTACAGAGATAGGGGGCTGAGCCCCCTCAAGTCACAGTTAGGGGGCTGCGCCTCCCCACCCCTCTCCTCTACACCAATGTGTAGGCATTTTCATCTAGTTTCAAGTCTGCATGGCCAGGAGAAAGGGTCTTCGATTTTGTTAGAACGTGTAGCAACCTTCGTGGGACAAACGAGATATTTTTATAGGCCAAAGACAACCAAGAATTTCCTATCAAGATGAATCAAGTAAGCCCACATGCAATGCCAATAGTTACGTCAAAGTTTTACATTACTAGCCTAGAAATAATTTGCGTTTGATTAGTTGTGCTTCTTAAAAATCATCAATCTGACTGATATTTAGTTACATTGGGCTCATGTACAATGACCCAATCACATTCCCTTCCTCTTTCACTAATGTATATTACCTTCACGTTTTGTAAATTTTTAAAAATGTATATTTTATGATTTTTAGAAACGGCTATTCAAATATTCAATTATAAATTCTGAAAAGTAGAATAATGAAATTTATTATTCCGAAATTCTACTTTGCCTGCCATTACTATTATCATCATCATCATTATCTTCTTCGGTTCCTCATTTCTCAGCATTAGGCATGAGGCTTGCAGTTGTTTGCATCACAAATCCGAAGCCATGCAGGCTCTCGATTTTTAGTGTCTTACTAGATTGGCAGCAGTTACATTTGCACTGCAATGTGTGCATACCGTTCTCTTTGATATATATTTTCTCGCCGTCTGTGTATTTGTCTGATCTGATCTCTCCCCCCCGTACTGGTCTCTCTTCTTGCACGTCATTCCTCTGCTCACAACTTCTTACATGCTTCGCATAATTTGTCCTTCCTACCAAGTTATTACATGTCCTGCATTCTTTTCTATCTCCTTCTATTTTGCCGTCTTTACAAACATCATCTGATATCATCATCATCAAAATCATAATCATCATCATCATAATCATCACAGTCATCATCATCATCAACATCATCATTATCATCATCAACATCATCATTATCATCATCATCATCATCATCATCAACATCATCA
>OLMO02000301.1:4792413-4802817 GCA_900291935.2 Cassiopea xamachana
ATCATCATCATCAACATCCTCATCATTATCATCATCATCATCATCATCATCATCATCATCATCATCATCATCATCATCATCATCATCATCATCATCATCATCATCATCATCATCATCATCATCATCATCATCATCATCATTGTCATCATTATCATCAAAAACGACAACAGCAGCAACACTTTCATCACCATCGTCTTTTTACATGCTGTAGGGGGGGCAGGTTGATTACCATAAGAGTGCAGTTGCTAGTCCCACTCATTTTTGAAGAGCAGCAGACTGTACTGGCCTTCATTTAGTTTTGAGGGGGCTTATGTCAAATGTTCTTCTGTAGCTTGTTAGTGTTGCTTTGCAAAAGTTCTACTTCTTCTTCTGAGTGGACATTAAAACCTATACATTGCCAATGAATTATGATGAATGAGGAATCTCAAATTGAAACCCATACCTTTTTTCAAAGAGGCCCATTAATGAGAAAATAGTTGCAGATTCAAATAGTTTAGAAATTGTTTATTGCATCAAAGTTGCATTTACAATGGCTTTACCAAATGCAAAAGAAACTGTTATTCCGTTTTCCTTCTTTCCATTATCACTTTCCAAGTCTAGGGCTTCCTATGTTTATTCATAGCCAGCTAAATACAGAAAAATAAGAAAGGGGACCTGACCACACACTACAGGACACAATTTGACACTTGCATTCTATGAAAACATTCGCTATAATTGTTTAAAAGTAAGAACATCTTTTTATATTTCTAAAAGACAATTATATTGCAGATCTTGATGAGGGTATGGCTGGCCATGTGTAGCAATATTTAATCCTTTAAATATATATTCAATCAAGTGAAATTGTTCAATATTTTTCTAAAATATACTCAATTCAGTCCTAAAATGTATTCAATCCTATAGTGAAGTATACATTCAATTCATGTTAAAATAAATATTCAATTCAATATTGAAAAATATATTAAATCCGATCAGAGTAAATTCAATCTCCATGGTAACAGGCTTAGGAAGACACGAGGCTGTCGGAAATCGAGAAGGAAGTCAAGCCTTCGTTACGGAAGCAAGACAGTCTTTAGTCAACGAACATATACTAGGAGAGTACGTAAAGTAGAGGAGCTTCCTAGAAAAGTATAAACCAAGGTCTAGTTTCTCATCCTACAATACAAGAAATAGCCAAAATCTCCAAATCCCTAAACATAGGACTGAACGCTATAAAAAAAGCTTTCATTACTCAGCTCTTAAGGAGTGGAATAATACGCCTAGAGACATACGAGAGTTGCCAACAATAAATACTTTCAAAAGGCAACTGAAAGTTTATATGAAGAGCAAGACAACTAAACACAACCCCCTGGAAGAACAGCTCCACGCTAAATAGGTTTTGTTTTTATTATCCAATTTCATAGCTACTTTTCGTTATAGATAACTTAGTTCGTAGATAGTTCTTTTTCTGTAATTATGCTGAAGGGTTTTGTGTATAAAATATAAAATATGAAATATGAAATATGATCAATTTCACAGCCATAGAACTCTTGGACAGAAGCTGTTCATAAGAGCGCGTTTCTGTTCTGCTTAAAGTAGCATTCACACTGCTCTAAAGTGAAGCATCACAGTCAGTGGCGGTTTTAAGGGGGTGCAAAGGGGGCCACAGCCCCAGGCTCTGCACTTCTGGTAACCGAAAAGGGGTCCCGTCAGGGGTGACCTTTAGGGGGTTCAGGGGGCGCAGCCCCCTTGTTAAAATTTCTGCTCATTTTGGGGGCTCATTCCCCCATTTCTTATTGTTCACTATACTATAAAAGTATTAAACTTAATTATCATGTTTCCATCTTTGAAAACATGGGCGTGGTTGTAACTGGGCCACACCCAATCTATGGGCGTGGCTGTACCTAGAGCCACCCTTGTTAAAATTTTTAGAAATCACTACTGGGTCCCGCACCTATAAAGATAAACAAGAGATCACAGGAAGACATTTGAATACACCTGATGCTTTTTATTTTTGCGCAGTCTTAATAGAAAAATGCAAGACACAACCTTGAGGCATGACAGTTTTAATGAAAAAGAACTTATGATTTCGGTTAACAAATATCTTCAAACTAGGACTCCGCAGATGATTTGGGCCCCAGGCCCCATAGTCTCTAATACCGCTACCGATCACAGGTGGCATCTTGGTCATCAGACAAAATTAGAACTCGTCCATTTGAATTCCTTTTTATCATTTGTTCATGGACTAAAGGCTGTCTTGCTTCCGTAGCGAAGGCTAGACTTTCTTCTCAATTTCTGACAGCCTCGTATCTTCCTATGCTTGTTACCATGGAGATTGAATATATTCGTGGTTGGATTGCATATATTTTAGAAAAATAATAAACATATTTCACTTGATTTAAAATATATTCAAAAGATTGAAGATATGTTTAAAGGATTCACTATTGCTACCCATGGCCAGCTATATGAAGGCCAATGAAAAATGGCTGGTGGGCCGTAGGGATTATCCTCATAGTACATATGTACTGAGGGGAGAGTTGTTCAACGAAAAGCGCGTGTTTGCATGCAAAGGGAGTAGGAATTTTTGCCACTATATATATACGCAGTATGACTGCACAAATCAATGGTACGCTGAAGGGCCTTTGAGAAGTGATGTGCAGCAACGGGAATTTACCAAGAGGCTACCAAGTGTCCTAGAATTACCTACAAACGATAATCAATCAACGACAAACGATGATTGCAAGGCAAGGTTTTATCGACAAGCTATAAAATTACCGACGGTTTCGGCAAAAAGTGGGGGTTTGACACCCCACACCCCTATTTCGGCATGCCTCTGGCACCGATATTCCCAACTACACCAAACATTTACATATATCATGAGGGTAACTGAATTTGAAAATTTGGATCCGAACTTTCAACTTTCACAACTTTCACAGGGGTCGCGGCGCGAGTATTTGAGTGGGGGGGCCAGAAATTCGATAAAATTTTTAATCTGCCCCACTATGCTTGGATGACAGATAAAATTGTACGTCCCAAAGAGCTTTTGATACCCCCAAAAACAGCCCTTTATACCTCAAATTATGAACAAAAATTTATAAATACATACTAACGAAGAACAGTAAAATACAAATGCGCAAATTTCATCTTAGCAAAAAGTGGGGGGCCAAGGCCCCCCCGGCCCCCCCCGTCGCCGCGACCGCTGTTTCAACCATAGAGTTAATAGAACTATGGTTTCAACGAATACCTATTATCTCTATGGTTTCAACGCAGTAACACTGGCTGAACGAATACGCAGATCTTACGAGAAGTTGGCTACAGCTGTTCAAACTATTTGAACACTCAAAAGTTGTGATTCTTCTTATGTTACAATTCTGTTGTTGAAACAGGTTGAAGGTAGTTGAACATCAGGGGAATAGGAGAGGATCAAAATTTTTGAAAAATCTGCGTACATATACGTAGATGGTCCTCTAGTCGGCCCGCGGGCCAATTCTTGAGCAGGGAGCAGAATGCGAAACTGCTTGAGTGAAGATACCAGAGGGATCGTGGCTTGGGGCAGGGGGCCATAGCCCTCCAAATTCAGCCAATATCGTCGAATTTTATCGGAAGATCCTTGAACTTCGTACCCCTTAATCTACAGGTGCCACGAAGCCCCTGGAAGATACCTTGGGGTTGTAGAGTATTTCAGTACTGCAAGCATGGGCAAAACCAGGCTATATGCGTTAACTCAGAGACAAGAACGTAGTCCTTGAGGGGGGCTTAAAATGTGTTCATTTGGTACGGCAACTATAGCTAAAGTTAAGGTGCGCACCTCCTTGTTAAATCTTTGTTATTTTGCACGAGTCTGAAAGGTCATCGTCTCCAAGATTCTGTTTTATTTCCCCTTTTAAAAAAATCTAGCACTACACCCCTCCTCAGAGATAGCCTTTGTGCATTGCACCTTGCACAAGAGTAAGCCGGATTACCATGGTCTTGTTTGCTTTTGTCAATATAGGAAAAACTGCATTTGGGCTAGGAAACAACTTTTGAGCTGTTGACAATACTTTAATTCCCACTAAGTAGCATTCAGCATACTTCAACATTTTAAAGAGCAATTCAGTTTTCAGATATTTTATTGTTCTAGCAAATATCGTCAATGTGTCTGACTTACGCCGCTGGAATTTGCAAGATCGGCCTACCCTGGCCAGTCTCGCTTTTGGACGTTCCAGTCGCCCATTCAGCCCTCCATCAATCGGCAGGCCTACTTAAAAAGTTCCGTTAACAGGTGTTGTCTAAATGAACTGACCGGATACACCAGTTGTGAATAACACACAATAATACTTCTTTTCAGTTGACATTCAAAAACCGTAAAATAACTCTTCACTATTGCAGGTTACTTTGCAAAGCTACCATTCACTTGTCAAATGTGCGTCAAACTGAAGCGGTAGGATAGCGGTAGGATACGACTGTGTGAAATGGCGCATTCGGCTTGACGCATACGTGAAACGCGGAGCAAGACGTACGCTTGGTTTTGCTGTTTGAGCCGTTTTTATAGTGCATCCAGCCATGGCAAAATCAATGAGTTTCGGTGAGTTCCTTTTAACAATTGAACAATCACTCTTCAAAGATCTTTTGAATTGGAGCACCAGCCCAAGTGTCATTGCGCTAAGGAAGTATTGCGATCGGCACAGGCACGAACGTTGTTAGGCATAGTTTGCTAGCGTGTACATTATTTTCAAGCACACCGAGTGTGTACTTTTTCACTGTTTACTGCAGGCGTAACTGCCTAATTATAGTTAATTACCAATAGGTTCAATAATGACACACCAGTGGTATATAAGCTGGCGAAGCGAATAGAACTTCTTCCGCTCTGTGTGGTTGATTGGGGAAATGTCTTCTGGTAGAGGGGCTTATTCCCCTTTACACGCTGCTAACGATGATAGCAAGCAGCCTAAATATGTACCAATGGATCTCTCTACAGAGGAAGAAAATGAGCCGAATACCAACCGGAGGTTTCTTAGTGGAAGGAGAAAGTATTTCGTGGCTGGATTTGCAGTTGTGTTGATCGTGAGCGTGGTAACACTTGCCGCGGTGTTAGGCACTAAATCAGGTATCGTTTACAAAAACATGTTTTCCTCTTTCGGTAGTATTGATGTTGCCCAAGGTTCATTAAATTAATCAAAAGTAAATGTGCATCTGATTTTTCTCTAGATTAGTGCCATGATAATTTAGACAATTGCCATCATAGTGTCATAAATAATAGATCAGCATTCAATCAAGATACTTTTCTTCCACCTGCCTTCACTTTCAGCAAATCCAAAAGCAGACCAAGCTGCTCTTTTTGATAGTATATATTTTGATATGCATTGTATAGGATGAATATCAGTTTCTAGGATCAACTAGTCAGGCCGATATTTGTTTACATATGTTATCGAATGCCTTCGGTATTTTTGTTTTCCTTCACAAGCTTTCGATGTGTTTGCGTTACTACTCAGCTTTGCCAAGGCCATACATTTACAGCTTTCTATTCCTCTTATGCTTGATTGTTTTGAAAATTGTGTACTAATGCATTATATACATTATCAGTAGAGAGAATTTTTTTAAGTTATTGTTTTAGATTTGCTCCTATTCTTCAGACACTGTATGTACACAAAAAATATGGCGAGATGTATACAACGTCAGATATTCCTGATAATACAATTTTAGAAGCTATGCCAATAGCTTGTAAAATGTTGTTATCTTCAATTTATTTCTATGATAGAGTAGGTTTTGGAGAATCATGCCTAATATAGTGATAGGGCAGGATATGTACTAGTTTCATGCCATCACTAAAGTTCTATGTTAATAGCATGGAAGAAAGTAGTACTGAACTGCTATAAAGGTAGGAAAGTTCGGTACCGGGTTTTTGAGACCTATGTCATATTGATTTTCACCTGTCTGTTCAACTTCTGCTGTTTGCTAAGATTCATCATAATTTCAGGTGTACATAGAGCTTTTCTAATTTCTCTAGTATGTGTGCGCAGAACATTGGAACTCAATAAATTTTTGTTAAGAAAATGTTAAGAAAGTTTGGTACTGGAATCATTACAAAGCTAAGAATGTTTCAGCACTGGGCAAAAAAGAACTTTCTCACAAAATATAAAACTTGTATTATCAATACAAGAAAATAGAGTAATATGAAATTATGGTATATTTCAGGAAATCAAACCATTTTTGCACATTGAGTAGTTTATTTATGGTGCAAACTTTAACTCTTTTATTAAAACAAAAAAGGTGGTTTATTTTGCTTTTTGTACATTTTCTTGAAGTTCTTTTATGTCATAGTATTTTGTTTTGCATGATTTTCTATGATTATATCCCACCATACCAATATTTCTAAAATCAGTTGCATTGTAGCTTGATTGCATAGAAAGAGTGCAGACTTGCAGTGAAAATAATTTGTCTTGTCTTTAGACTTCTTCCTGGGCTTAAGACAATTGAGGTCATCAACAAAGTTTACATTTGAGGAAGTGCTAAGTGGAAAATTTCAAGCTGAAAGTTACTCTGTAAAGTGGATTACAGGTATTCTGTTTTTAAGGCTTAGTTACATTGTCATAACTTTTGTTTTGAGTAAAAATCTATAAGTAATCCAGAATTAGAATTTAAGTCTGGATCATCTATCTAATTCCATTCTTATTTCATTTCACAACCTTTTCTGTCATATATCATCTTACCTCCTTTCTTCCTAATCTGGAAAAGAGGTAGATTGCCATTGTGCTTTGATAAATGATGATTAGGATCAGCACCACACAGGGACAGGGGGGCTATAGCCACCCTTATCAGAACGTGACAGCCCCATGCTGGAATGTTATGAATGTTTTTCTTGTAGTTAATGAGGCAGTTGAAATACCTTGATATCCATAACTTTGCCCTCCCATCATTATAGTCAGCTCCCCCATCATTATAGTCAGCTCCCCCATCATTATAGTCAGCCCACCATCACGAGGATCCTGGCTTCACCTCTGTTGATGTTAGGCACTATGCTTTGCCATTATATCATTTGAAGCTAGTTGGAGCCCATGAAAGCTACCCTTTAGTAAATATGTTCTAATATTCTAGATCTATAGGAAAGAAAAGAGGAAAGAAATATATAGGAGAGAAATTTTCTCAGTGATATTTTAACTCAAGTGATCAAGAAATTAGTAGTTACTTCTTCCAATGCATGCTGACTTGATTTTACTGCTGTTTTTCCCAGAGCAGCCTATTAGGGCTGGCTTAAGTGTTGGAAGATGTCTTTCAGAGGGTTTTGTATCTGAAGCACTTTATGGTGAGATGCCATTCCTAATGTGATGACCTTTAGTAGCAGGATTTATACCCATCCCTGTCGGTCAAGCTGACTCCACCACCCCTTAGTAGGCATTGACCATGACAACTGTTTGTTGTATAGTAATTTCTAATAGTAGGAATTAAAATTTTTCTTTTTATAGATGATGCATATTTAACTACTTCATATGATGATGGAGTGAAAGAGTTCAACTTGACGTCCAATTCATCATCAACATTTCTTCCATTTAGTGTAATTGTGAGTATTACCAGTAGGTGTTCAGTGCAAATATTTTAATAAGGATTTCATGAGAAATTGAGTAACAGTTGGTTTGCCCCTTGTTCTAAGTTGAATAGCACTGTTATTTCCAAGTACATCCTTACATTTGCTGCATTTTTTCAACTATTGTAAAACAGTAGCATTGGATCAAAGAAGACCATTCACATGTGTGTGTTCCAAAAATTATGGGAATGTAGCAGATAAGTTTTTAACTTTTCACACTACAATATTTTATGATTAGCATAAGAAGCTGTTATATAATGCCCGCTGCGCATGCATATCTGCAAATTAGCCTTGGAAAGACAAGAAGTACCCCCACTTGCATGCATTAATTGATGACAACACATGCTGCTGCTTGCATTGTAATTTTTCTGTAATGCAATCTCAATGCTCTAGAATAGTAATATGTCAACTTTCATGTGAGAACAATGTGTGTGTTTTGTACATTTTCCCTGGAAATAATATTGATAAAATAGACAATAAAGTTGATTTCAAGGACTACAAAGAATAAGAGATGTTTCCAATGATTCTTATTCTTGTCATCCCTGTAATCAACTCTATTGCAGAGATGTTATTCCCAAGATCTGAAAATAGACAATACATGCTGGATAATTTTTGCAATAACAAGAGCATTGGATGCCAGTTCCTATTAGGTTATTTTATAGCAATCCATAGCTAGGCTTAATTGCTCATTGCCATAGCTAAGATATTTGTGCCACCTGTGTGGGAATTTGTTTTTGTGTGGATGCAAGTGGATGTGTGTGATATCTAAGCCTGTGCACAGGCTTGTTTGGATAGGGTCATTCTTTGGGGGCCCTGAGCAGCATTTCGAAATATCTATAGAATGCTATTATGGTGTCACTCATGTGGCACAAAACAGGGCATCTTTTACAATGCAGACTAATGGGAGGTAAGAGCCCCACCAGGCTCCATTGTCTATCCCACTTCTCATCATTAAAGTCTTTGGCTTGCCCACCTCTATTGGGCTCTTTTGAATTGGCTGCCTGTATATAATGTTACTTAATGGGTACAAAATGTTACATAATGGGTACAAAATGTTACTTAATGGGTACAAAATGTTACTTAATGGGTACAAAATGTTACTTAATGGGTACAAAATGTTACTTAATGGGTACAAAATGTTACTTAATGGGTACAAAATGTTACTTAATGGGTACAAAATGTTACTTAATGGGTACAAAATGTTACAAACTGTACTCTTTTTGTTTGCAGTAGTATGTTGATAAAAAGTTTTTGTAGATGTTAACCCCTTAGGAGCTTGGGCCCTACCATTTGAAAAACCTTCAAAGATGCCCTAACATCTTTTTGTGCATTTTGCCTCAGTCAACCGTGGGCCCCCACAATCATGAATGCAGCCATATTTATGGACCGATGATGTAGGCTTTTTTATAGGTGTTGATGTCTGCTTGTGGGCACTTATGTGAATTTTTTGTGCCTTTCTATGTGAGCACAAGTAACTTTATTCTGTGAAGTCATGGTGTATAATCAATGCTTGTTTTCAAGGTGGAGTATGGTGCTAACTACAAGTTATCACATGACAGGCAGTGGATCATGTTCAAAATGAATTCCACTCAGGTAGAACACATTTTGTGATTATAGTTTCTTTGTTTTATCCAGCTTATCCTGGATATGCATCTCATCTGTAGAACATCTCTTGAAGTCTCATTCTATATTTAAGTTCCATGTTGTTAAGAGGATAAGTTTTAGCTTCTCTTAAAAAAATTATCTGCAAGAATTTCTCAGCAGATGCAGCCAGAAATACCTATAAATTATGTACATACCTTAATGACTTAAGCCCCTGGGGGCTTATTTTTAGAAATGATTTTGAGGGTGGGGGTTTCTTTGAGGGAGTTTAATCAAGGAGAGGGACCATTTCATTGTCGCATCCTGAAGTCTACCAAAAGGTGACAAAAAGTTCAAGAATATCAAATATTCTTTATTAGAGCCTCATAGAAAGACAAATACTCTAATTTATTTTGATTCAAATGTAAATAGAGATGGAATCAAGGAAGAGAAAGTTGTTAAGACAATTGTTCACATCAAATGTTTGCACAAATGAGCAGATCAATAGCTGAATTTTTTGTTTATATTGCTTTTGACCTGTATTATACTGATCCCAGATAGCAGCTTGTGGTGCGCAGTTATGCGAGGGAATTTAATCAAAGGAGGTGGCTTAATTGAAACATTACTATATATGCTTAGTATATACAGTCCAATCCTATTAAGTCCTACCCCAGATTAGTTTTGCTTATTCAGACTGACTAGTTGCATCTAACTTAGTGAGAGATTCAGTTAACTAGGACATTCACTACCTTGGACCATTTCCCTATCCCCTTGAAAGTACAACTTAATTTGTTCAGCCTGTACATATATACATATATTATATATATATATATATATATATATATATATATATATATATATATATATATATATATATATATATATATATATATATATATATATATATATATATATATATATATATATATATATATATATATATATATATATATATATATATATATATATATACTTCAGAATAAAACTTTAAGAACCAAGATAAAAACTGTTGTTTGACTACAATAAAAACCACATGACTCTGAGTTTCACGCTGGTTGCGATCATCAGATGTCTGATGATCGCAACCAGTGTGAAGCTCAGAGTCATGTGATTTTTATTGTAGTCAAACAACAGTTTTTATCTTGGTTTTTAAAGTTTTATTCTGAAGTATATAGCTCTGCCTACAGCATTGAGCACTCTGACTTTACAATTCTTTTGGATTGTTATATATATATATATATGTATATATAAATATATATATATATATATATATATATATATATATA
>OLMO02000301.1:4822040-4836946 GCA_900291935.2 Cassiopea xamachana
ATATATATATATATATATATATATATATATATATATATATATATATATATATATATATATATATAAAGAATTATTTGCCATTGCTGATCAATTTGTGATTTATCATTTTACTTCAAAGCAACCTCTCAGTTGAAAGATTGAAAGCTAGTAATCGCCTCTCTTGCAGTTGACCTGTAATTGACTCAAAGAGAGGTTGAAGAGAAGCGTAATCTTCCTCGTTTATTTTGGTTTCAAAAACTGCAATGCTAGTTATAGGCTCCAGATATTAAATGCGAACCAACTTTGGCCGTATAAAGCTAAGTGTAAACAACTGTTCTATAGTTTATTTCTAGAGTTCAATATGTGGATGTAAATTTGGGGTTATTCTACTTCGTTTATGGATACGCTATGAGTAATAGCCTCTGGTTCACACAGATCCGTTATGAGAACGTCAAATTGTTTAGCCCGTTGTTTTCATATGGAGCTCATCTGAGTACGTCAATTTATGTTCTTCTAGGCCCTGGAATCCCGTCAAGCAAATTGCGTAATCTAAAAACTGGCAAGAGTAAGTTTGACATACTTTGCTATTTTAAAATGTTCTATCTGGTATTTACGGAATGTTATTATCAGGTTTGTGGATGCAGAAGAACATGGATGTTGTTTGTACTTTGCCTATTCTGTTCTTTGAAGACAGTTTTAGCGTCAGCACTGTGTCATGCATGATTGTGAGTGTGTAGTTCCAGAAGTTCCTAGCAGTAGCTCAGAGTTCCCACGCCTCCTAAAAATCCTAAAATATCCTAGAAAAATAGAACTATCCTAAAAATTCATAGAAGCTCTAGAATTTTAGGATTATTTGGTGTTCTAGATTTCTTTTAAATTTTTCGTAAGATGAATTTCTTTCATCAGATATGTTGCTTAGCAAATTATTTTGTTATAATAGAAGTGGTCAAAACATCAATTCTTTCAAATTCTACCGTGAATGTATTATTTTTTGAATAGGTGCAATGGCTTTTTCTGGTATGCCAAACGTATGTTTGCCATTTATCCTATTTGTATTATCATGTCATCTGAGAGCAGCCGTGGCCTAGCGGTAACGCACTCGACTCAGACCAACATGGCCCTAGGTTCGAGGCCCAACGCAGGCTAGTGATGACGACAGGAAGGGCATCCGGTCCTAAATGCTCGTGCCAAAACTAAAGTCCTCTCAGAGGCACCCTCTAAGCCCCAAGGAACTGGGGGAAACGGAGGTAAAATCGAGAAAAAAGTATCATGTCATCTGAATAACCTTTTATCCGTTATTCTCCCAAAAATGCATCAACGCATACCAAATTTTGTCTGGAATCTACTAAACCTCCTAAAACTGGGCCAAGAAATCCCCTAAGTTCTCCTAAATATCCTTAAGAAGTGACGAAAAAGGATTGGAAACCCTGTAGTTTTCTCCCTATGCATGGTAGTTAGCCAAGATTACACTGAACTAAATCTTAACAACGGATTTCTTTCCAGAGAATTTATTACAGTTTAGGAGAAATAAGTATACCAAATTAAGGTGATTTTGTGACTTACAACAACAAATAAAGCACTATTCTAAGCAGGATGCAAGAAAGGATGATCTTTGGGAAGGAGCTTTCGACTACTCGGTGGATTATAGGGAGGCTTATTGAACAAACAAAGATACAGTTTTCTTGTCACTGATGCATCTGTCTTGCGTATTAGGCAAATTTATTTTCATCCAAAGACGAATTATTGTGAAAAGACGTAGCTAGATTCAGCTTTTACGTCTTCGTGTAGATAATGCTTGTCATGGCTCATTTGTCATTCGCCATTGCTGCCTCACTTTGGTAGACAACCTTGCTAGCATGTATATAGTTAAAATGAAAACTAATTTATGCCGACTTTGAACATAATTAAACAAAAGCCAGAATATCACTAATATTTTTGCAGATTCTGCAGCCGCACCACTCTGATCTCCAAGATCTTATTTTTTTTAAATTTACTAGATTAGGAATGCTTTTAAATGATGACAGCAGGATCTGCCAGAGTTTATTTTCAAAAACTTCTCTGGTGTCAAAAACTGGAATGATATCCCTGACAACATTCGAGAACGAGAATCAGTCGCTCGTTTTAAAGCAGGTTTTAGAGAGTATCTTTTGAACCTACAGGACCCAAACACGACCCCTTGGTAGAGCAGCAATTCTTAAAATTATTTTGTTTTCTTTCTAAAAATATATTGTTATTAGTGTTAATTTTCCTAGCTGAAAGGTACTCGTGTGTATAAATATTGATAAAATGATAAAAAATGAAATGACTGTCTCAATGCCATAACGTCTCAATTCCATAAGGGGAGCTGTAGGAGGTAACGCAAAGGGACTGAAGACTAGTATTTTTTCAAATATCAACTGATTTGTGCGTAAAGGGGCTGCCTTTCTGTATTCAACCACATGCTTGTACCCCCCTCCCTTGATGACTGAAACAGGCATTGAGTTGAACACTTTTGGTTCAAACAGTCTTGCCTCTTTTGGGCCTCAGATGTTTAATAGCAAGTCGAAATTGACAGAAAATTTACATAGCTTGAAAATTTGATAACGCAGTGGAATGGTCTACAATATAGCTGTAGTCAGTTATATATCATTTATCTATGATTGCTAAAATTTTCTGTTATATTTGATTTTGCATGATTATAGCGTCATTCGATTCGAATTAGTTCGCCACTATACTTGAAATAATTGTTTGTTGTCTAAATATCAAAAAGTCAAAATCCTTTCCCGCGCCCAATGGCGCATAGGGCGGCGCCTATCTCCGTTTCTATAGCCCTAGGCCAAGCGTCTGCGAATACAGTGAAAGCTACAGCGGGTGGGCTGGTCCACTGATGGCTCCGCGAGTTTAACTTTCCCACTCCATTCTCATATGTCGAGCGCCAGACGAGAAAGCAGTGAGTACCATTTTTAGAGTCTTTGATACGACTCGGCTGGGGCTCGAACCCACGACCTACCGGTTGTGAGGCAGACGCTCTACCACTGGGCCATCATCTAAATATACCACATTTTAAATGAATTGACGGCAGTTTTTATGTAGGTAAAAGGTATTATGTACATTAATTCTTCTTGCAGAAAGATATTTTATAGTACCTTATATCTGATGTCTGAATTTTTAGCGGTCTTGCTTGAAAACAATAAACGCCTTAGGGGCCTATTGGAAGGTAGAAGCATGCCAAAGAAAGTTAGATACACCGTGAAAAGTGATGAATTTGGTAGGTTGTTTTGTTACCTTGTTGCAGTTCTTTTCTTTATAAAATTTCTGTGCGTTTTTCTTGGTTTATTGGCTCTTCAAAGATATTGTTTTATGTAGCTGAATGCGCCCTATTGATATGCAAACGTTTACACTGCGCATATCGGAAGAATTCTCCATTCAGATCCCCCTTTTCGGGGTAGTAGCAATTTTGGCGCATCCCAGTAGCATTTCTGTGATAATGTGTTGTATTCCATCAACAAGCCTTGCTCCTTTTGCACAAAATGACGATCAACTATTAGGTATAGCACATACTTTGTCATGATAACATTGTCACTATGGAGTGAATTGCCCGCAAAAATCAGCCTGAGAGGGCGAGAAAACTGTTTGCTTCGTATGCATCCCCCAGAAGCGTCAAGAATATACAAGCTTTGGGTCTAGCAAAAAATTGACTCATGATTGTTTGGGGCTAAATCAAATTTTTGCGAGGGCAGTCAATCGCCTGTGTAAATGACTGGTCTGCGAGGGCGTTTGCGACGTTGAGGGCGATCACTTGCCTAAAATGAAAAGGTCTGGTGTAACACTACCAATAACAATATTTTGACCCTTCAGGTGTTCAATAAGTCTCCATCCCAAGAGCTTTGAGTGCTCATCAAGAGATTTCCTTTGATGTTTACGTTTGCGCTTCTGGGGCCCCTATTATCCTACTGATAAGAAGTTGGCATCTTTCATTAAACATGCTTCGTTTTGTTTTGTGTAGATCTTCCAGTTGAAGAATTGCGACCACCAGACTTTGATGAGAAGAGTGACAAGAAATACGCTATTTTCTTCTCTGTGTATGTAACTGTAACATTGGTTTCTTGGTGTAATCTTACTTATTCCATCAATAGTCGTTATCAAGAGAATTAGAGCTATAGTTCACAATGTTTCGTTTTCATCATAATGGTCGTCATCATCATTATTACCGTCGCGTTCATCAGTCGTAGTCATCCTCTAGTGGAAACAACAAGAGTGTAGTCATACCAAAAGTAAAATGTCAAAATGGGAGGAAAACTTTTATGTTCCGAAGTGCCAAAGTCTCCAACATGATACCAACTGAAATGCAAGCAGTCGTCACCATCATCATCATCATCATCATCATCATCATCATCATCATCATCATCATCATCATCATCATCATCATCATCATCATCATCATCATCATCATCATCATCATCATCATCATCATCAACATCATCTGGTTTTTCCCATTTCGCCCCCAAAGGGGGCCTAGGACTGACCATTGGGTCAGTTTTCGCCTGTAATTTGTTTAAAAGAGGTGATCGAGTCGGCTACGCTCAATCCACTCTGTAACCCCAACAGTTACTAGGCAGAGCTGTAGCGTGAGCCAATGAGTCTGCTTTTCACTGAAGGGGCCTGGTTGGACAAGTTTGCTACAGCTCATCAACATCTGCCCTAATTCTGAATCTCTGCGACGTAAACCACTATCAACTTAAGGGCAGCTGTCTCTCTGTGCCGGCTTGCCACCATTTGAGGTCTCCAGCCATGGGCTAGTCATCATCATCATCATCATCATCATCATCATCATCATCATCATCATCATCATCATCATCCTCATCATCATCCTCATCATCCTCATCATCATCATCATCATCATCATCATCATCATCATCATCATCATCATTATCATCATTATCATCATTAATATCATTATCTTTTTCTCTTCCCTTCTTTTTATATACATTAATTCATATTTGTATTCGTTTTTAGCTACGGAGGCCCAGGAACTCAGAAGGTGAGCTGTTGTGACTATTCGGTGATCATGTTTTGGTATCCCCAGTTCTAAACGCTAGCTGATCATACTTAGCATTTTATTGGATTTTTATTTTTCAATTGGAAATGGTGCTTTATGTGAAACAAAATGCGCTCTCGTTTTAAGAGAAGACTTGAACAAACTGAGCATGAATTCCTATGCAGACTCTGTTGAAGAGATCGTATGTTGGGTTATTCTAGTTTCTTGATACAGCATTACTGCACTGCTGAAGATTTATGGTTAGGATAGCATAGGCGTCAAATCTTGATTAGCTAACAAAGGAATCACCATCGAAGGATTCCTGCCAATAGCATTGCAAGAATTCGTTCGAAAAACATCGAGAAGCGTATTTTGGTGATAAAGAGTGTACTTTCTTTGCGGAAAAACTGATAGTTTCGAATAATTGAAAACTATTTTGCGAGCATGTTCAGAAGCTATCCATCTTTTCTTGTAATATCAATAACTTTTGATCTAGGCAAGATATAAAAATTGCTCCTTATGGAAATTTGAATTGAAGCCTTCTGAACATGCTTGCAAAATAATTTTCAATTATTCGAAACTATCAGTTTTTCCGCAAAGAAAGTACACTTTTCATCACCAAAATACGCTTCTCGATGTTTTTCGAACGAATTCTTGCAACGCTATTGGCAGGAATCCTTCGATGGTGATTCCTTTGTAAGCCAATCAAGATTTAACGGCTATGCTGGTTAGGATAAAGGTTTGGGTGTCCGGGTTACAGCTATGGTTGGGACTAGGGTTGTGACGTAACTATGTAGACAAGTCGATGACTGTTTTCCGAATCTCAATATTATTCAATGTTTCTGATTTTGAGCCTAGAATTACTCTTAAATAATTCTTATATGCCAACGTGTAACTTCGCGTAAAAATTTGAGGAAGATATTCCAATCTTTGTTGATGTTTTACTACATCATGAAGCTAAGCAAGAGTTTATGTTTTGTATTGATAATGCAAACGTACATCTGAAAGTAGTATTATAACTGTGATACAAAATAACCTTTATATCCTGATGAAGCTTGAGCCTTGCATTATTCTTAAATTGTTCTTAAGTTTCAGCGATTCTGAGGCTCAATATTCTAATAAACTTTATCCTTATATAAAGAAGAATTCATGTGGCCCATATATTACTTAGAATTACAGGTTTATATATTTATAGCCTCCATCTGACGTCGGTTTCTTATTACCGTTTTAGGTTGTTGATACTTTTGAAGTGTTTTGGGATCAATTCCTTGTCACAAATTATGATGTCATCATTGTTTACTTCGACGCGCGAGGATGTGGTTACTATGGGGACAAGTATGACTCATATTCTATCACATGTCAACTGCGCATTTATATTGCAAGTTACGCATGTTCAGTGCCAGCTATACACAATTATTACTAGTTGCTCATTGTTATTGGTAGTTACACATGGCCATTATCAGTTTTACATGGTCGCTCTTAGCTGCGCATAGGCCATTCGCAGCCTCCGTATTACCCTTGCCAGCTAGGCATAGTCATTACCAGTTGCACATTGTTATTGCCAGTTAGATATGGCCATTGTCAGCAACTCATAGCCATTGTCATCTCGTACTGTACCTGCCTAAATGTGTTTTTGGCTTTTTTATTTAATCAGTTCAAGAAAAGCTATTGTTGAACTGTTTTGATTTCAGCTGAAAATGAAAGTGATATTAAGTATTTTTTGGATGAATAGAGGGGATCTGTTAGTACCCATTTAGGAGCTAAGGGAGGTAGGGCAAGTGGATTAAGGGATACGCAGGGTCGCCGAGAGATTTTAGAGGCCCTAAGCAAGAGAAAAAATGAGGCCCCTTACGAATGGAGTGAATGGAAAAATTTGAGGGTCTTGGAGTGAGCTTTGAAAAATCACTTCTGGTATCATGGACTATGAAGCATTGGGAGTTATGAAGCCTCTAGGCGTCGAGACCATGGGGAACTTGCGCCCACTGCCTTCTCTCTCGGTGGCGCTGCGGATATGTGATAGCATCTGAAAGAAATTTAGAAGTTTCTTAATGTATGCTTTCTTATATAATTTTCATTCATCCATTCATTCATTAATTCATCCATCCATCCATCCCTTCATTCATCCATTCATCCATTCATTCATTCCTTCATTCATCCATTCGTCCATTCATTAATTCCTTCATTCATCCATTCATCCATTCATTAATTCATTAATTCATCCATTCATTCATTCATTCATTAGATAATTAAATTTTAATTTCAAGTTGCTAATGCAATGCATACAATTAAACCGTAGGTTTTTGCACGCGGTTTATCGACAGCTTGGTAAATACGAAGCACTTGATGCTGATGTAGTTGCAAAGTAAGTTCTGTATGGCATGATTTGGCTGTTGGTTTCTAGCTTAACTTAAACGTCAAATTCATTATCGTTATACTAAGGCTTTCTGTTATATATATTAGCTACTGTAGCTAAAAAGCTCATTATTTACATTTTGTGATTGTCTAGGCACTTGACGAAACAGAGTTACGTTGATAAAGACAGAATTGGAATGTGGGGATGGGTGAGTTCTACTGTCGATGAATTTGATTTCAGTAAAAGTTCTTTAATTTCGTTCGTTTGCCCTCATTCCTTTGTGGAGCTTGAAAGTTTCAATGAAGATTTCTAATAAGACTCTAGAACACGTGACAGACCATTTCCTCGTCTCTATCGTGATTGATCAATTCTCTTGTTTTGCCCACCAAAGCGGCGGTTTTTGGTGGGCAAAGCAAGTACATTGACCAATCATGATAAAGATGACGTAATGGTTTTTCACGTGTTCCAGAGTCTTATTGGACAGCATCCTATTTATTCACTTCCGTCTCCTGTCTGTTTCTTCCATTACCGTTCCTTCACCCTACCATTACCTTACGTTCTTGTAGTACATGTAAGGAAGGCGGTCACACTTCTACTTGGCATTAATTTATAAATTTCTGTTTTATTCTAGTCTTATGGTGGATTTTACACAGCAAGCGTTCTTGCACACAGTGATATATTCAAAGTTGGCATCTCCGTTGCACCAGTGACAGACTGGAGATACTACGGTAGGCTCATGATGTCACTTTTAAAATTAGGGCCTTATCTTCTGCTTTAAGATGCCAGAAAGTTTCTAGTATTGGATGTTTTGACTTTCTTTCATTTTGCAACGCAGTTCAATCTATTCTGTTATGTATTCGTCTTGCATGATCCAATTAAAGCTGGGCATGTGATCAGAGGTGATTATCTTTTGCTGAGTTGCGAATAAGGCTTAGGTTTTTTTCATGACACATATGAATTAAAAAGGAAACAAATCACAACGTACTTTGTTTCCATCATACACAGCAGGAAAAAACATAGTGCCATCTAATCCCAACTGCCTATGGTCATATATACATCAATATCAACCTAATTATACATTTCTCATGCATACTCTTTGGCATCGAATTGTAGGGGGGGGGGCGATTTCAGAATTTTGAAAATGTCACTACGCATTTCTATTTATGAAGCACCCCCTGCTAAGCAATTTTGAAAAATCCAACCCCCCATTTTGCTAGCCTAAAGATTTGAAAGTTTTGGAAAGGATAAGTAAATAAAATGCATTGGCTTTGTGAATGCAAATCAATAATAACAACTAAGGGTATCAAAACAAACTATGTCCCTTATACTTATACAATATTAACAACGAATTGCAATAATTATGAAATGCTTGTGTCCCTATCGGTCCTGAGCATTGACCTTAAACTGCACCCTGGAGTCCCCTTAAGCAAGGTTAGCACCCCGTGCCAGGGTTACGGTGAAACTGATGGCAGCAGGACAGTGGATTTTCATGAGAGGCTGGAATGATATGTATTCATATAGATGGCTTTCATGATATCATGTCTGGCGTGAGTACAATCCAATTGGAAAATCGGCAGAGATAACTTGCCTAGTTAGTAGGCACTGCGAACAAAGAAAGAACGTAGGAGGCTCTACTTTGTTATCATTTGCTTTTCCTGACTACTCTCTATCATATGACGGACATGAATAAAATTCCGTACCACATCGGTCGTCACGTGGGTTATCAAGGGCCGCATTGTCCAGTGGGTAACCAGGCTGGCAATGTCAAATATGCTACTGGAAAGCACCTGAGAACCAGATTTAGTATTGGTGCATGGAATGTAAGAAAGATGAAGGAAAGTGGAAAACTGCACACTATTTGTGATGAAATGGATAGAATTAAAGTAGGAATACTAGGAATTTCCGAGACAAATTGCACTAACAGAGGTAGTTTTAGAACTCATGAAAATAAGACTGTAATCTACTCAGGAAAAGATGAGGGACATGGATATAGCAATGGGGATGCAATCATTTTATCAACGGAATCAAAGTCAGAATACGAGCTAAACCATACAACATCAGTTTAATTCAATGCTATGCACCGACTGTGACAGCTAGTGATGAGGAAATGGAAGACTTCTATAGTATGCTACAAGAATCCATTGATAACACTCAAAACCGAGATATTACAATCATGATGGGAGACTTCAGTGCAAAAATAGGAAAGCTAAGCAACAATTCTAATATCTGTGTTATATATGGTCTAGGAGACCAGAACGGGAGAGGTGCAAATCTCCTAGAGTTTTGTAGCGTTAATGATCTAGCGCTTGTTAAACATCACCCAAGGCATCTCTACACCTGGGTATCACCTGAAATGAAAGCGTGCAATCAAATCGATTGCATTATGATCAATAAGAAATGGAAAGGCAGTGTACAAGACGCGAAAACAAGACCAGGGTCTGATTGTAATAGTGATCACCAGCTGCTTGTAATTGACCTAAAGTTTAGACTAAAAAAGGTAATGAAACCACCAACAGTGCTAAGATTTGACTATACGACTATAAGTGATGATTATCAAGTTGAGATTTCTAATCGTTTTTAACCTTTGCTTCAATGTGATGATGAAAAAACACCACATGAGCTATGGGAAGAAGGTAAGAATATACTTAGTGCTGCAAAGGGAAATATTCCCAGAAGAAGAAAAAAGAAATATCAATGGAATCTCGAATGAGACCATTAACGAAGTAGAAAAACGGAGAAAACTCAAAGCTAAAGATTTGAGTGATAGTGTCAACGTCACAGAGTACAATAAACAAAATGCATTAGTCCAACAAATGATGGGAAAAGACAAAGAAAATTACATTAATGAGCAATGCAAGTGCATTGAAGATAATTCCATTACCAATTCAGTTGAAGACCTTTATCAAGGTGTTAAAAATTTAGCAAATAAATTCAAACCAACGATTGATACAATTAAAGATGAAAATGGTAAAATTCTTGGTGAAGCGGAAGAAGTGAAAGAAAGATGGGTTCACTATAGTACAGATCTCCATAAAAAATCCAAATATTGTTGTCCCGGAACACACATTTGTAGTGAACGATAAAGAGGAATTACCACCATTATACTCTGAAGTGGCTAAAGCAAGTAACGAACTAATAGCTAATAAAAGTCCAGGTTTGGATGATATTACAGCAGAGTTGGTAAAATGTGGAGACAAAAATGTTGTCAATTACTTTCTCAAACTTTGTGCGTTGATTTGGGTAAAGAAAAATGGCCAGACGACTGGACTAAATCTGTATTTATACCAGTTCCGAAGAAAGGCGACACGTTACATCTGTAAGAAACACACGGATTAACTGTAGACTTAAGGTTTTAACAAGGTGTGCGACAAGGATGTATCTTATCCCCACATTTATTTAACATATATTCTGAAGTAATTATCAGAAATGCCCTTGAGAGTTTTGAAGGTACAGTAAAGATTGGCGGACGGAGTATAACAAATTTGAGATAAGCAGATGACAATGTGTTAGTAGGTGATAGTATGGAAGAGTTACAGGATATAGTAAACAGGGTCCATGAAGCCAGTAGCCAAGCGGGTCTATACCTCAATACAAGTAAAACCAAGGTGGTGGGGACCATTAGAGTTCCTGTGCGAAATGAACAAGACAACATACTTGTTAACGGGCAAGATATAGAAACGTGAATAATTTTGTTTATCTTGGAGCAATGATTACTGAAAATTATGACGATTCTAAAGAAATCAAAAGACGTTTTGCTATTGCAAAAATGCAATGATTTCACTAGCCAACGTTTGGAAAGACAGGGCAATTTCAATTACCACGAAGAAAAGACTTAAAATCCTTGGCCTTTAATATTGCTACTTGTGAATCGGAATGCTGGGCTATAAAAACAACTGATAAAAAGAAAATTAACTCCTTTGAGCTGTGGTGCTATCGACACTTGTGGACTGATAAAAAGACCAATGAATGGGTTTTAAGTAGAATTGGAACTAGTGAAAGACTGCTTTCGACCTACTAAACGAACAATGGCTTTTGTTGAACATTTGTTCAGAAAAGGTGACATTTGTACAGACTTATTAATTGGGGCCGTGTATGGAAAAAGAGGACAAGGTAGACCAAAAACCAGGTATAGTGATAACATTCGAGAATTTGTTGGGAGTCAGAGCTTTGCTGATTTATATCGATTAGCACAGAATAGAGAAGCATGGAGGGCCACGGCTGTTCAGCTAAATGAACTTCCCATCTATTGATGATGATGATGGGTCCCCATGCTGTCTATTGAACATTGACTCCCCCATATCTTAGCAACCCCCAATTTTAAGCAAAACTGCTAATCCCCCTCCTTATTTTACTTCCCTACTATTCTCTGCCAAAGAGTAACCACCATATGAATTCCTTACTCTGTTGCGCCAGACACCCATTTTGAAACTGATTTCAAGCTAATTGTTGATTGCCATAGTGTTGTTATGTAGTTCCATGTCCCCTGTGGCACCGTTGTATTGTGTGTTTGCTTTGTAATTGTTTTGTGATCATATTAAAAAAAGATGAGCGAAGTTCATCTCGCATCAGATGTCGCATGATTTGCAAAAAGCTTTGATGTCCGGAAAATTCAAATATATAGAATATGGATTGGACAATTACGGATGTCCAATAATTCTAGGTAGTTGTTGTGAGATGAGCTGTCTAGGCACGTCGCAAGACAAATTAAAAGGCATGGTAGTTAGGCGTGGACATTTTAAGATTCACGTTGTATGGAAGCATAATGAATTTCATGAATGTTAGCAGGACAGAAAAAACAGCTGTGAGTGCCAAAATGCCTTGGTTCTATTCATTCCTCTAGTATGACAAGTCTTGGATGACATCAGAGCCTCTTGTATGGCTACGGAAGCAGTATACCATTGATCTGTGAATAAGTGGGATCTTGATCTAGTCAACAATTTTTGAGCATGTCACTGAAGTATATTACCACTCCTGCAGCATTAGTCAGACTTGATTTCGATAGCTAACTTCAAAACTCACCAAATTTATGCATTCATGTGTGCCTAAATTCCACAAGAAAATGCCTTTTGTAACCTGTCTATGCTACAGATTGAAAATGGATAAGATCCTAGCATATGGTAGCTGTTCAATGCTTTTATACATTTTCAGATACCATTTATACTGAGAGGTACATGGGTCTACCAACAAAGCAAGATAATTTGGCAGGATATGAGGTAATTAAGTAATCTATCAATATATCTATCTATCTGTCTATCTATCTATCTATCTGTCTGTCTGTCTATCTATCTATCTATCTATCTATCTATCTATCTATCTATCTATCTATCTATCTATCTATCTATCTGTCTGTCTGTCTGTTTGTCTGTCTGTCTGTCTGTCTACCTATCGATCTATTCATTTATCCATCTTTTACAAGCAAGCTACCCTTTTCTTTTAAGCTACCGTTCTCACTGCGTTTTTGTTTCTTTTCCAGTGTTCCTTTTCTATTGATGTTGTGTAATATGACAAGGCCAACTTTGCTTTCTGTCATAGTCGACCTTCTCGTTTTTGGTTTAAAACCAATTCCACACTAACAAAGTGATCTTTTTCAGAAATCATCCGTACTTCCATCTGTGAAGAAGTTCTCTAAAAAGAAGTTTTTGCTTGTTCACGGCACTGGTGATGGTAGGTGTATTGAGAATTTCTCTGTATCTCTGCTATGCTGTTCGCTTTTACCACTAAAAGCCACACATTAGTAGGTTTTGTGGCCTTTGAACCTAAAGTGAAATAAGGAGAATATCGCTCAACACAGTTATTTGTTACTAAGATTTATGAAAACTTAACACTTGTATACCAGCATTATACGAAGCTCTCATGGGAGCTGTTGATGCTCCAATTAGGAAGCCTCTTCTAAAATGTGGCTTTCAGTTTTTTAGGATATTCGAAGATTCATTTGCCTGTTGATGTGAGAAGAGCTCTGTTTTGCTGCCAATTTATTCTTTCCCAAAAGAATCCCAACGTAACTCTTATGGGAGCTATTGATTCTCCAATTAGGAAGCCTCTTCTGAAAGTGGCTTTCAGTGTTGTAGAATATTCGAAGATTGATCTTCCCGTTGATATGAGAAGAGCTCTGTTTATCTTTTTCTTTTAATGGCATTCTTTTCTGATAAAAGGTAAAGGTAGTCCCGTATACGTTCGCACGTAGGGGAGTGCCTGATAGAGAGGACACTTATGCTGAGACATCGGCATGTGAGGTAGGGTGGCCAGTTCCTTTCCTCGCCGCTTTTATCTCCCCAGTGTTCGTGCTGGGTACCGATTTACTGCTGGGTGAACAGTTCGCGAGCGTTGAGTCAAGGCATCGAGTCGGGCTCGAACCATAGACCTTCCGCATGGGAGGCATGCGCTCTAACCACTATGCTATCTCGCTCATTCTTTTCTAATGTATTCTTTTTTTAGATAATGTACATGTACAGCAAACGATGCAGCTTGCCAATGCCTTAATTTCGAACAGCATTCAATTCAGAATGCAGGTATGCTATCATTGCCTTAGATTTTGTACAGTTGACAAACAGCTAGCTTTTGATTAGGAGGATTTGGAAATAGTTGTCATTTATTGTTTTAGATATGCTCTTTGTACATATACCATTGCTTTGTCACTATCATCACCGTCATGAACGTGTTTTTTGCAAGAAACAGGTCTATGAGAAACGCGAGGCAAAAATTAGGCAAAAAACAAAGAAACATTTAAGAAACACAGGCAGGCTGAGTTCAAGTAATAACTTGCAAAAACTGTTTTTACAAGTAAATTTTTGATCAAACTAGAGAGAAAATAGAGCTAGAACCCATAACATGCCTCAAAAAACCTGAACATCCTTTTTCTTACATCACATTTGCCTAACCTAGGTTGTTGTTACCATTGGACATCTTTAAATTCAAGAAATATTTAAGGCTGGATTTGACGAAATTTTAACAAACATCCAAGCTGAAGCCAGAGTGATTTTTTCTTATATGAAAAACGTATTGTTACCATCATCATCATGATCATCGCCCCCCTCTAGCGGGTTCAGCTTATCCTTTAAATGAACCGAGTATTGCTTTGCTATGTAAACAAGCTCACCTTTTTTTGTGATTTAAGTCCCTTGGTTCCCTTTCTATAGCCGTTCGGGGATGGCAGTCGAACCTATTAGAACTCTATTTATTGATAACTGAAATGCATCGCTACAATTCAGAACCAAAGTGGTTTTGTCGTAACAGCATTAGCAAGCACAGTTTCATTGTGTCTTTCCAACTTTGGTGAGTCATCATGGGCGACACCAGTGGAGAGCTATGGGTCTACCATGCTAGTAGCATCTTATTCCCCCGTCGGAATAGTCAACTTCTGACGGCTATAGTAAAGAATGAGGAAGCTATCACTGAGAGTTACCTTGCAAGCTTTTAACTACGGAATGGGGATAAGACTAGTTACATTAGAAAATGATATAAATGACATAATTTCCTTTAGGTTTTCCTCTGTATTTGAATCTAAAAACACACAAACACACACACACACACACACACCTACACACACACACACACACA
>OLMO02000301.1:4839274-4851318 GCA_900291935.2 Cassiopea xamachana
ATATATATATATATATATATATATATATATATATATATATATATATATATATATATATATATAGATTTATATATGCTTATATGTACTTAGATATGCTTTAGCTCATTATTTGTACTTTTAGCATTGTCTGTACATTGTGATTTGAAAGTCCTTGCAAGTATTACTTCATGTAGCGTTGTATTTATAGTCAATCCTATATCTATAGCCTGTTGCACTTAGCATTTCTTAACCCAATAGCGTTGTTTCCTAACCAGGTTTACCCAGACAGAACTCACGGTATACAGAGCAATGGTGCCACAATGCACCTCTACACGCTACTTACAAAGTTTCTTGAAAAGAGGCTGTCGTTAGAGGCAACCTGATCTTGCTTTGGTTTGTCCAGCTCATGTTTTCTGTTACCTTCTATACCATTTGAAGCACAACGATATGACTTCATGTTTTTAACATGCAAATATACTGTGACAAGAAAGAAACGTTGATGCGTGATGCACCTACACGATACACTGCCATACGGCACGACACTACAAGACACGCTTCGACATTAGTGATAGGATATCTATCTTTGCCACCACTGTTGTGGTGTACGCTAGTACATGATCTATTCCAATGTCGCAGTTAGGCCAGGTTTTGAGTGAGCCAGGCTTTGAGTGAGCCAGGCTTTGAGTGAGCCAGGTTTTGAGTGAGCCAGGTGTTGAGTGAGCCAGGTTTTGAGTGAGCCAGTTTTCTGTTTTTCGTCTTCTTGTTAGAAATTGCATTCGCTAGGCCAAGTTCTATCTTCTGATTTTGTCTGCCGTACACGACCTATGCATGCCTTTCAATTCTTTGACACAGCATTTACAAATTAAGAAAATGTAAACGAATTTAATTGGAAAATCTCATGCTATTGTATATACCAAATGCTACATATATTTAAGGATATCTTTGTAGGCTGAGAAGAGCGGGAATGACGTGAAAAGAAAGCGAGAATGGCGTTAGAATGGCGGCTGAGAATTGAGTGATTAGAATAGTGTCAATGAAAAGTTGATAACTGCGTTGTTACAAGGACTTATGCAAAAACAGTTGGCTTTTTTCGACAGAAGCTGTTGCAGGCTTAAGGCATGCTTAAATGATCCAACATTTCACCCAACATTTCAGCCAACAAATTTTGCAAATGTTGAGAGAAGTGTTCAAATGACCCAGCATTTCATCCAACATTTCATCAAATATTTCTATGGAGTTACTGACTTGAATACGCTATGAAGGAGCTGTGCGTTTGAGACTGGAAACCACGATCAAAATGCAAATAGCGCGCGGTTTTTTAAGCAAGAACGCATGTGCAATACCAACAATGTTGACTGAGGTGTTCAAACGATCCAACATTTCACCCAACATCAATGTTGGGTAAATGTTGAGTGAAATGTTGTATCGTTGAAACAGGCCTTTACTCTTTCGTTATTAATAAGGCATTTCTTGCGAGTTCGCTTTCGCAAAGGTAGAAAATCCTATCCTAAGCGAATGAATCTGTTTCTGTAGGTTGTACTGTCATTTAGAAAATGCTTACCGTATTTCGACCTATCTGCAACCTGGAATAAAAGAAACTGGACGTTACTTACGTAGTGCCGCACTCTACACCCAACAAAGACTAGCAACGAAATTAACATTTGCACCTAACAATATCATTGGTAAGGAAGTCTAATCCTCCTTCATCTTAGACTTATCCAGATTCTTGCTTTAATCTACTGTTTACTGGTAATATAACACGGAGGTGTAGAGAAACTAATTGTTCCAAGCGTGACCAACCTTTGCTAACTTCTAGCCTAATTCGTATAATCTGTTTAATCCTAACTGAATCTAATTCATATAACTAACCTAACTAATCCCCATTCACCATCAGTGAGTAGTTTTCGAAATCTAGATTTAAAAGATCAAAGCGATTGGATTGTTTTCGAGAGAAGATTGATGTTCTTGGATTTTAGGTGTATCCTGATAAAACTCACGGAATCCGTGGTAATACTACAAGATTCCACTTATTCAGGATGATGCAGTACTTCCTCGAAGCCAACCTTAGACTTGTTTAGGATACAAGATTTCATTTATCCTGGTACGCCAGTGCTTACTCAATTTGTTAGGGGAGACATCAACAAACACCGACTATGAACGGCATCAAATTAGCGATGAGTACCCTAACAGTTAAAGTTGCGGCACATTTGTCTGTCGTAGAATTTCTCCAAAAATCTCTGTTAAAATAGAAATAATAATAATAATTTATTTATTTACAGTTGGCGCTACATAGCTCTATATACATAGATACACCTAATTCAAGCCAACATCTAAGAAATTAATATGTCAACCAGCTATTGCCTGTGTGCTGTATTTTTTGAATACACGATTATTTTCTATAAGAAACCACTTTATAAGCAACCTAGTACTAGACAGCCTAGAATTTAAGAAACTTTTAGAACCACAATAAGAGAGCTAAAAAACTTTAGAAAAATGGCACATTAAAATCGCTACCTGTTTGAATGAAAAGCTGCACCAAAGCAATGTGAATTTGACGTTGCTTTAGAATTGAACTCGTATTGACGCATTTTGTTTGTTATAGGACAAATAGTTTGCTCCATTCACCTTATGCGAACGCTTTCACAGCAGTTTAGTTCTCAAAATTAAGAAACCTTTAAGAAACTTTTAGAAATAAATGTGGCAAAAACTTAAGAAACTTTTAGTGCTAGGCCTTGAGCTAGGTTCCTTGTTAGAAAAAACGTGTAATCATCAACTTATATTATTGGCAAATAATTTTGTCTCAGGCAATAAACTGTACTTCATGGTTATACCTATCAGTAAAACAAGTTCCGCTGAATTTATGATATTTTGATATGCTTAATAGTGTGTCATAAAGTGCAGTAATCGGTCATATTTTGAGAACGTGATCTTTTATTATTTGAGTTCATTATCGTTTTTTTTAATTTCTAATTTGTTACAAAATGTGTCTGAAGTTACATTTAAAGTATAGAATAAAATGAAATTTAAATGCAAAATATAATGAAGTTGATTTGATTATGCAAGTAATTCCATTACAAAGTATATCTGTAAGGAGATTGGCAATCAGTTATTGAAGCATCAATTGATAGCTTATCAATCACTTACTAATTACTTATCAATCACTGATCTATCAATTACCAATCATTGATCAATCACTTACCAATCATTTATCAATCATTATATATACACCCTACTCACACAACCAGTCAGTCAACTAGTAGCTCGATCCATCAAATCAATTTTCCTTACAATCAATTCGTGGTAGCGTAAAATCACTCGATGCCCTAACTACTTCTGTTATTCATTCAGCTTGATTTATAAAGCAAAGTGATAGTACTTAATTTATGAGACATTTTTGTCGTGAGCATTGCTTTCTCTTTCAAGTTGGAAACCGTACCTTCTGAGTAACTTTTAAAATGAGCTAGACGACGAATAAACTCTGCAAGATTTTAATATATTTAATTTGACATAATCAGATATTATCATGAGACTGCTCCATAAGACTTTTCCAAGACTATTCCATATAACTATTCCAAGACTATTCCATAAGACTATCCCAGTACGATAAAAGACTATTCCTAGGACTGTTCCAGGTTGACTAAACGTTTCGACATGATTTGATCCATCATCAGTATAAAAATATAGCAGGGGAAGGGACATTAAATACTAAAGGTATGATCAACATTTGCATATCTCTTCTCTCCCTCAAGGGCTTTTCCCTTTGTCCTTTATATTGATTACCATTTATTTGCTTCACTTTATGCTTCTTGCCATGTTCTTTCTTACTCCGTTGCTCCCTTCCACGTCCTTTGTGTTTCTTCCCACGTGATAGTTGATCCTACCTTTAGTATTTAATGCCTTTCCCTCCTATTTTTTTCAAACTGATGATGGCTCGAGTCGAGGCGCAATGTTTAATCAAACCGGAATAGTCTCAGGAATAGTCTTTTATCATACTGGAGTAGTCTTATGGCGTAGTTAGTCTTATTGTCTTGGAATAGTATTATGGAATAGTTTCATGTTAATAACTGACTATGTCGAACGAAATATATTAAAATCGTGTGGAGTTCATTCGTCGTCGTCTTCAGCTTCTATGTCATTTTTCTCTCACCATAATTCCTTGACCGCCTCGTTGCTAATCATAGGAGTAACTTTTTAGCAGTTATATGAGCAAATTCTTGGTGTTTTTTGGAAACTCATAGCCGTAACTGCTCTTACAACAGCACGCCATTACTGATTGCGATCCATTCAGTTATACATCTTTTAGCTTAGTTTGTTAGATGAATCTTTAATTAAAATGCCATTTCTCCAGTTAAACTTCAATTTCATCAAGATAACTGTAACTGTCAATTTTTAATTCTAAACAGCTTCATTTGTGTAGTTTTCTATTCAATTAATTAACTTAAATTTTTACTGCACCAACATGACTGCTACAATGACGTCAACTTATTTCTTCATTTTTATGCATTCTTGATGTTCTTGATTTAATTTCGTACTATTGAGATTGTTTCTATTCATATTTATCATATTGAGTATTGTTTATTTTGCTATTCCTCCGGTACTAATGTACCTATATATCTCTGAGGCTGCGTTTACATGAGAATTCTGAAACCTTTCTGTCCGACCCCCGCTCCATGCAAGATATGAAAAGCTTTTTGCACTTCATTAAAGAACAGTTCAAACCCTTGTTACTGTTCTTTTTTAATCAAGAAACGTTTTCGGGTGTTCTAAGAAAGACTTTGTTATTTTCAAAGATTTCCCCACTAGTTATTGGCCATCATAGGAGAAATATTTATTGATTAATCTTGTTGAACATATGAAACTGCATCGCCAAGTTGGCCAGGACACAGATCATCTATAGATTTGCCGCAGGATTCATGCTAGTACCTTCCTTTATTTTGGTTATTCAAAAATTTATAGAAAGGCTTGGTCATACTTTGATATTGCACACAATAAGCAGTTCTCTCTACGCTCATTCTGTAGAACCTTACTGTGCAGTTCTTTCACGGGAGAACATTTGAGTTTGGTTTCAGACCCTTTGATCAAAGTGAATATTTGATCAGAGTTGACAGTTAGGACCTGATCAATCTCTGCTAATGCATGAACTTGAGGTAGCCTTACGTGCTTTCCTATGGTTACATTTTGGAGCGATTCCCATGTAGATGCCACATAGATTGCCTCTATTTCTTGCCTATTGCCTATAGCCCTCCTTTAGTATGTTTGTATTTCATTGTGCTCTCTGCCAGACTGCAAGTATTTATATTCATTTCCATAGCTTGAGGAAAGCAATGGAATTTTCTTCATTTATTGTCATTCTTTCCACATAATACTATGTTTATGCAGAGCCGCCGAGAGAATTCTGAGGCCCCGAGGGAAAAGAGAAAGACAAGGCCCCCTGCGAGCGAAGCGAGCAGAAAATTTTCGGGGTCTAGAAATTAACTTTTAAGAATTACTACTGGTTTACTTTATGAGTCCCCCAGACCTTGAAGCATTGGGTGTTATGAGGTCCCTTAGAGCTTGAGGCCCTGGGGCGATATGCCCCAGCGTCTCCTCTCGTTGGCCCTGTGTATATGTATATTAAGGCACTGATGGTGTCTCTTTAGAACTGCAGCTTGTTTGATGAAATCCAATTTTTCATTTTAGCTATACGTTGACAATAAGCATGGAATCAATGGAAACGGATCAACACACCATCTATTTTCGTTGTTTACAAACTTTTTAGAAACATCTTTTCCGTTGTAGCTTTGTTAGAAAACCTCTTGTTGTAACATTTGTTTTTGGGAAATATGAAGGCCCCTCATTGAAAATCTAATGCTGAAAAGATGAGCTCCATCTTTGCATTAGACTGCAATGCACTACCACCCTTTCACTTATGAAGAGTCATTCTCTATGGATTTTAGAATCCCATAGCTGTATAGGAAGAACAATTCTCCTGTTTGGAGTGCAAATCATGTCTCTGAATAGGACTGCCCGGTTTTTACCCCTTACGAATTAGCGGTAATGCTCCTTCGCTATATATTACCCCCTATTGTAATTGATCGCCCCCCTCCGGTGATCATGAATAGCTCTGTTTTGCTGTGATTTTCCTCCAAAAATGCTCGTCATTTTGAATGATTTTGTAAATTTTTTGGGGTTTAAAATTCCTTGCAATATGACACTTTGGTGAAATTGTTTTGTATTGTTAGATCAAATGCCTGATCAGTTGGTCAAAATGTCGTTGTTTGTTGGATTACCCTGGGAGCCCCGAAAAAATGCATTCTCAGCAACCAAAAGTAATGAAAAATTTCCTTCCTTGACTATAATTTAAGGTGATAGAATTGTTTCATCAGCAGTGTTAAAATTTCAGTGTCTTTTTCTAATATTTATGGGTGAAATTATGGATTTGTTTAATTTTTTTAATTTAGTGTTTGTATTTTGATTTGATCTCACTGACTAATTACAAAGCAAAGGGTGTCGCCAGGATTCCCCCAACAGGGGACAGACGCTTGTGAATATAGATACATGAATACTTACCAGTGGGTTCCTTGAAAGGCTTGGTTGTTTTCTCCGACTGGAGATAGAGTACCCCCAACGGTGGGTGTAGTTGCTGCCTCCTGGCAACACCCCTTGACGTAAGTTAGCTATTCTAGCGTAGAAATTTGTAATGACGTACATAAAACGTAGACCAATCAAAATTAAGGATAGCAAAAATATTAATATTACCAGATTAGTAAGAGTGAGTAGCGAAAGGCATGATGTGAGGATAAAGGCTCAAATGCATTGCAATATGGTTAGCCATAGGAAATCGTACTGGACGGCAGCTATGAGCACGAGTTCCTACAGTGATTCCCTCTCAATATGCGTAGATCAGTTGCGCAGTTGCAAGTCTTGCTCGTTCTCGTACTGGATCTTAATCCCCCAATTGGTCCTCCATGTAAGCCGGATCACTTTGCAAGTTTCTTGTGAAAGGAGACTCAAGTTTGAAGATGCCAATTCATACATGTTTCCGCTTTAGGGCAGGTATGCTTAGAGTTTCCCTTTCATGAGGGTCTCAGTAGATCAGACTTTCGTTTGTACCGTCTTGCAGTAGAACGCGTGTTTAGTGCGCTACTTTCGGTTTAATAGAGTTCCTGTCAAATGGTTTTGTTTGGCAAAAGGAATGCTTCCAAGTAGATCCACACTTTACTTTCCAAAAACTATGACCTTTCAGAAGCGTCGAAGCAGGTGGGCACTGTCCCCCCATTTCTTCCGTAATAAACAGTATTCTCACTGTTTCCACACCTTTATTCCAGAATAAAGTGCCACGAAAGGCCATTTTCTATTTGCTCATATTCCAAAAACTTCGAAAAGGATTCTTTAGCCAATACAGACGAGTAGAATTCCGAGATTATCTACGACCTAAGTAATCAGGCCTCGCCACTTTAAACATCGTTTAGACGCCCCTACTTTTGCTCCTTCTTCGTTCCCTTCAAAGTGCCTGTTCCCACTTAGAGGTAATAGATGTAAGCAAATCTCAAGCACTGTATGATTATTTACTAGATTTTGTATTGTGATTTTTGTAACCCGGATCCTACTGAAAAATATATACTATAATGTATGTAAACATTGTTTGATTTGAAGTATTGCAGCTATATGTTTTTTGTTGACTTGCTTGAGTGTAGACTTGTGACAGTTTGATGCGCTTGGACCCCGTATTTGTAGGCAAACTCCAGTGCAATTTGCTAAATAAGAATTTTGTTTCAATGCGTGATGTGTAAAGCGTAGTCACTATACATCGTGCTTGGAATCAGCTTGCCCTTCAACCCAACAACATCAATTCAAGGCAATTTTGTCCTTTCTAGGACAGTGTTTCTTAACCTGGGTTCAATCGAACCCCAGCTGTTCGGTGAGTTAGTTTCAGGGGTTCGACAGATTGGTTCACCCCACTCATGTCATTGGTGACTTGACGCTCTGCGTGGCCAGTGTGCACTTACCTTAAATCCTCGAATATTCAATCGGGGGCTTATTTGCAAAAATGAATTTTTGGGTGGGGGCTTGTTGCAGGATTTACGGTTATCGGTATATATATATATATATATGTGTGTGTGTGTGTGTGTGTGTGTGTGTTTATATATATATATATATATATAGCTCTGTATATATATAGAGCTGTATATAGCTCTGCATATAGCATTGAGCACTTTGACGATACAATTCTTTTGGATTGTTATATATATATATATATATATATATATATATATATATATATATATATATATATATATATATATATATATATATATATATACATATATATATATATATATATATATATATATAAATCTGCAAGTACATTTATTCTCAGATATGTGCTTACAGGCACAAAGTACTTTTAATGAAACCTGTATACGGTTATATATAGAATGCTGTAAATTTTAAGAAAGAAAACATTTTATTTTTCCAACTACAAAGCGCTCGATGAATGGAACTTGTCGGATTCAATTCTTCCAACATGGTTAAGAACCACTGTTCTAGGACTAAAGTGCACTTCTACATGTATGAATCTGAAACTTTTCTGGAAGAAGAAGAAGAAAGAAGATTCTCTGGAAGATAATTTGACGCCTATGCTGAAACGTGTTAACATTTGCCCACATCATTTCCATGGGATCAAATGTTGCCAATCAGATAGCATGTCCACACATTTGCTTTCCTTTTGATCTAACTATTGCAATATTGTATTGGTGAAAGTGTGCTAGTTCATTTCTATTTGAAGCTCTATAAACATTGTGTCTGTGTTAATAATTCAAAGAGCTCCTTTGAACATGAAGCAGCAAAACTTCACTGGATCCTGTTGTATCTGATTTCATTGTTTACAACCAACTTTCTGTGTAAAGCAGGCAGCCCTTCATAGCTACAACCAGGGACAAGTGGGGGGCACATGCATTCAGGGGCACCTTTGCCAACAAACAAGGGCGCTATGGAAGCTGAAAAGAGGTAATTTACATACGAAGTGCTGCAAAAGGCGGGGGGCCTGTGCCCCCCGGTTCCTATATCCATGACTATAACAAAGTAAAATGATCGCAAACTTTGAGAAATTTCATGCTTCACCAGTAGCAGAAAGATCGAAAGAGTACTGGAGGAGGAAACGTAGTCCTCTAAAGTCAGTTGCAATGAAGTGCAGTTCAAGCTAACTGCGGAGGAGCCCTAATTATTAAAAATGGTTGTTTGTTGTAGTTGTTGCTTATCAAAACGACGACGACATTTCAGAAGATCAGATAGTTTGACAGTAACAGAGTAGATCTTCCACCACAAGACGCAATCATGGGTGGCGGAGACTTGGTATGCTTTCCGATATTTCTTTCAGATATAGGCATCCTCCTAGTTTTCATTTTTGCAATCTAGTGAGTATGAGAAAACTCGGAAATATAAGTTGAACTGTCACCGTCTTAGACAACTTCTGAAATTGGATAAGTTTAAGTCTGGAAGGGTATTGCTGCTGTCAAGCTTGCATTAATTTTGAATACTTTGAGAGCCATCTCCATATCGCCCTGGTTTGTACTGCATCCATTTACAAGAGCACAGTCCTTAGAAATGTTGAAGCTCAAATTCAGAGAAATCTAGTAAAAGTTGAATAAATCTCCATGGCTCAGAGCTTATTTGAGCTCTCTTTACATTGCAATTTGTTAGCAATGTAGGATCGATATTAGGTTCAAAATCCTAAAATTTTAAGAATATTGAAGCTCAGTGAAAAGTAGGTGTTCTAATTTAGAAAGACATATGCAGACTAAAAGCATTTCATAAGGCTATAGTTTATATCCTAGGTACCACATGCCTGCATTTACCAGTCTTTTCAGTTTTATATACACGTTTTTTTATTTATAAGAAAAAATTTCATAAGAAAATGAGGCTCAAATTGTCAAAATCTTAAGAAAATTGTATGAAACTCATGAGGCCCAATTTCCAAACTTAAGTGTTTTTATAGGCAAAAAATCGGTATATCGTCATTATTGCATTCAAAATGTTAAAGATGGAATTCAAATTCATGTATACAATATTACTGATGATAGTGCAAACCACTCTAGCCAGTTTATTTCAGTAAAAGTTAAGAATAATTTTAGAAAATCTCAGGCTCAATTTTGGGAAAAGTTAAGAAAATTGAGGCTCAGGCAAAATGATGACTTTCTTTTAAAAAAAATGTTTATCCTTCATGTCAGAAAAGATTTCAGTACATATTTTATTCATTCTAAGGTGTAGATTTCTGCAGTTTTATCTTTTTCAGTTGCATTTTTCCCTAGATACAAATTAACCTTTATTGCATTTCTCTCTAAGAATATGAAAAAGCACTTCCACCCTAATACAATGGAAAACCTGGAGAGGGTGTGGAAGGCAGAGCAAAAGGCCAAAGAAGAAGCAGAAAAGCTTGAGCAATTGCAGAGAGAATTAGAGGAAGAGAGAAGAAGGGAAGCATTACAGCAACATGCCATTGAGCAAGGAATTATAAAGTATAACCATTAGAGTATTCATACTTAAAATGGGCCTGTTTTGTATATGCTTGTATGTATGTATTCAAACACTAGAATACTGTAAGAAAATTATGGAAATGATAATGAGATTTTACAGAAATATTTTACTCTGAACAAAGAGCTGATTTTTAGCATTAAAATGCTTGTAATTTTATTGCCATCAGTTAATCATATGCCATAAAGACCTCCATATGAGCCAAAACCACATATGGGCAGTCCATGCACAGAAGAAATTGGTGCAAAAGTGTCACTTTGCATGTGCACCATAGTCTGCTTGAGTGATGGCTCTTAAGTAGTTGAAATTGCATGTGCAATCCAAGATTTTGGTATCTGGAATACGGAGTTTCTTGTTGCTGAAGCATGTCAAATGTCTCATTTAGGATAAAACGGGATAAAACAGAGTTATGAAAGCAAAAGGTGACAGTCACCATTGTTGCAGTTGCAGCAACAAAGTTCTTATTTGGCACGTGTGATTGTATGGTTGATAGTAATGTTGGCGTGGACAATTTTATGCTCGTGCCAGGGATTGGGCATGTGTGTGTGGACACATGCATGTTTGATCGCATGTGTTTCTGGACATAGACTGCATAGGCCATACTCTGATGGCACCCAAAGTTGAACAAAACATATTTTTGAGGTCCTTCGCTTTAATCAAACTCAGCAATGTTTGAATTGATTTTTTAATTTTATTGGAGAAATCGTATGGAAAAAATTCAGCTAAACAAGCAAAGAGTGTACCACAATTCTTTGTTTTTAAAACTGTCCAGAAACAAAAGTTTAGAGTCATTCTTGACCTCTCCTTCTTTTGATAGATTTTTTCTTAACATCAATGTACAGCCCTGCAGCATGATATCTATTTTACCACCACAAATAGAACTACTTCTAGTTTCAGCCAAATTATATTTGAAATGTGGGAAGATGTCTTGATGATAATTGCAACTGAATATTGGAAGTTGTGTTGTATAGTGTTTGTTGCAAAGTGTTGTTACATGAATGGGTGCATGTGGTAACAATCTTTAGTGTTTTGATTGTTGATGACAATGCCAAACAACCATTATGAGTGAGTGCTTAAATTTTCCCCGACAAGTAATGCACTCTGCAAAATAGATCAAACCCATTGTTTTCAAAACTAAAATTAGAGATCCAAAACCAAAACTAAAACATACTAAGACTACTCAGAAACATATATATATATATATATATATATATATATATATATATATATATATATATATATATATATATATCCAGAGAAAGGAAGAAAAGCAGGAAGAAAGAGGAATATGCAAGGAACAGTACAGAAAGGAAAGATAGACATAAATACACAAAGGAGGCTGTTAGTAGGAAATATTCTCACAGGAATTCAAGTAGTGAAAGTTCTGATGATGAAATAGAAACCTCTAGGAATGGCCATCATTTTAACGGACATACATAGGGCCTTCACCACAGCCGGGGCTATGTTTATTCTGTTTTAGGATATTCCTTCATCAGAATGAAGCGTATATATATATATATATATATATAAATATATATATATATATATATATA
>OLMO02000301.1:4851380-4897996 GCA_900291935.2 Cassiopea xamachana
ATATATATATATATATATATATATATATATATATATATATATATATACACGCTTCATTCTGATGAAAGAATATCCTAAAACAGAATAAACATAGCCCTGGCTGTAGTGAAGGCCCTAGCTAAGAATGACTTTAGTAAAACACACTGATTATTCTATTGTACCTCTGTGGTGCAGTAGGATAGTCAGTGATTCTCTGGCCATTCCACTGGGGTTTGAATCTTTGCCGGGGCATAAAATTTCCAATTGTGGTAGCCCAACCACGAGTAAGTATAAATTCTCTGTCAGCCATATCCTACTGAATTAATATATATATATATATATATATATATATATATATATATATATATATATATATATATGTAAATAGTCTGTTGATACTGCAGAAATTTACCACAGCACGAAAAAGCGGCAACATAATTTTGACATACTGAAAGCTTTTTTTCGTCCGACACTCATCAGAGTATGAAAACGTCGGATAATGACCTAAAGGTAAACCTAAATTTATATCCAGATGCAGTTAATGTGTTAGGATGCGTCTAATTGGCCCCAAGTGTGACCAATTAGGACCTATCAACATAGTTTACTTAAAGAGTCCCAATGAGAAAACAAACTCTTTTTGTCTACACAAGACTGGGTTTTGAGTCTTGATGTAAACAAGTGTTTTGGAATCTGTTTACATCAAGACTCAAAACCCAGTCTTGTGTAGACAAAAAGAGTTTGTTTTCTCATTGGGACTCTTTAAGTAAACTATGTTGATAGGTCCTAATTGGTCACACTTGGGGCCAATTAGACGCATCCTAACACATTAACTGCATCTGGATATAAATTTAGGTTTACCTTTAGGTCATTATCCGACGTTTTCATACTCTGATGAGTGTCGGACGAAAAAAAGCTTTCAGTATGTCAAAATTATGTTGCCGCTTTTTCGTGCTGTGGTAAATATATATATATATATATATATTTCTGAGTGGTCTTAGTATGGTGTTATCTCCTTTTCCCCCAGTTGCTAAGGATAATTTTGTCTTTTGTCCAATCAGAAAGAAAAATGAGAAGTTGGATTGGATGTATGCTGGACCACAAGTCAACCATGAAGAGTACCTCCTTGGGAGAAAGATTGATAAAAATGTTGATATACTAAAAGAAGATGAAAAGCCAGTAAGAATACTGTAATGTTACTGTTTGATCGTATATTCAATCTTTATGATGTGTTAGTTCTCTTTTTTTATTACCTATCTAAATGATAGTTACATTTTGTCTATATGTAGTTAAAGAAATGGGATCCATTTCAACTATGAAGATAAATAGTTTAATAGAAATTAAGATAGCATATATGTTGTGTCCTGTTTCTGGGCTGTCATGTTGAGAATTATGGGTGTGCAATCAGCAGTGGTGAGCAGAGTGGGGCGCACAATTAAAATTGATTTTATAGCACAACAAAACAAGCTTTCTGTTTGCAACACTCAACAAGAATTATTATTATAGCTTTGATAGGTATGATGCTGTACTTAAAAGACTTCTAAAGGATGTTTGTTGTTATGAATCCTCTTTTAGTAAGTTTTTAGCCTAAAAAATTCAAGCTAGGCCTTACCAATGACTGAGAAACAACAGGAAGCCCATTGAAAATCAATATGAAAAGTTTCCATTTCAAAAAGAATTTCTCACTTGGCTTGGCTTATTACTAAACATTGAATCCAACATTTGGTATATTTCAACTACCACTCTCAGCAGTAAATATTTATCTTACTGGGCACATGATTAATCACTCCCAAATGAACATCTGAGCATGTGCCTGATATGTGAGTGATCATGGCTACTGACCTTTTCCAAATATCTACAGTTTCATGCTCATTTTGTGTTCTTGGATTCTTGGATTGTGGCACTGCTCTTTACCAAAAACAAACAGGAAAAGTTGTATTGTATTATTGGAGATTTGTATCAAATTCCTTTTGAAGGACATTCTAGTTAGTGTTATTATGTAGTACACAGTATCAATATTTTCTCTGAATTTTCTTTAGTTTTGACTATTGGAAAGAATTTGCACTATAATCTCTCTCTCTCTCTCTCTCTCTCCCTGTCTCAAGCTGATAATAGGCATAGAAATTAGTTCAAGTTAGATTTCATGATTGAAGTTCAATGTAGAAACAAGTATTGTGCAAGTTTTAAAAGCATTGGAGAATTAATTCAAGGTATAGAGGTATTTGAGATCAAGGATAGTTAAGTTAGAGGGATTCCACTGCACTCATTTTTTGTTCTTGGATAGCTCTGATCTATTTGTACACAGTTGCATTTTTATCAAATATTTGGTGGTATAGATTTGAAAGTTTCTGTCTAACAATCGAGCTATTATTGATTATATTTTTCTCATTTTTATTCAAGGATGATAAGCCAGGTGCAAGTTTCATGCCTGATATTTCAGACCCAGTGAAAGACATGGCTGCTAAAATCAAGGAAGACCCTCTGTTTTTGATACGAAAGAAAGAGGAAGAAAGCAAAAAGGAACTGGTTCAGAATCCAATAAAGTTGAGAAAATTGAAAGAGATGCTGAATTTAAGTGTGAAAGAGCAAAAGAAAAACAAGAAAAGTAAGAAGAGTAAGCATAAGAAAGATAAGGAAAGAAAAAGGAAGCACCAAGATGACAGTGATATAGATGACAATAGTCAAGAGGCTCACAGGACCAAAAGGAGAAGAGAGAAGGATCGCTGTGTCACTGAGAATGGTCATGGTTCTGGAAAGAGGTATATGACTGTAGATGATAGAATGGAAAGTAGAAAGAGGAGAGATAGGTCATATTTATCAAGCTCTGATGATGCAAGAGAGGTTAAGTCAAAAGGGAGGAAGCACCGAGAGAAGAGTAGGAGTGATGATGCTTATAAGACAAAGAGGAATCATAGGGCTGATATGGAAGAAAGTGACAGAGCTACGTCCAGAGAAAGGAAGAAAAGCAGGAAGAAAGAGGAATATGCAAGGAACAGTACAGAAAGGAAAGATAGACATAAATACACAAAAGAGGCTGTTAGTAGGAAATATTCTCGCAGGAATTCAAGTAGTGAAGATGACAGTGAAAGTTCTGATGATGAAATAGAAACCTCTAGGAATGGCCATCATTTTAACGGACATTCTTCAGGTCAGAGAAGCATAGCAGATTCTCGTACACGAGGCAGTGGTTATGGGTTATATCACCCCAAAACTGGTTCCCACATAGGAGGTAGAGATGGAAGGCATCGAGCCCACTCTAAGGAGCGTGCTTATCATGATTCTGAAAAAATTCAAGCAAGAAAAGACAAAGGTAAAGTCAAGCCCAGACACGATTCGTCTTCAGATTCATCATCGGAAAAGGAGCACTCAAGAAGAAATGGATATGCCAAGGAATTGAAAGGGTCAAAGTATGAAAGATCAAGGGGTGTGATGGATGTGAGGAAAAGAAATGGCCCACCACCTCGTATGATATCAGATAGCATTTCGAGGTATGTATTTGATATTTGGCTAAGTATATATCATAGTACTTACTGTTTTGTTATGTTTCGAAGGATTTCCTCATTCGAACTTGGTTTTTGCCGTTGAATTTAAAAGCTGTGAAAGCATAGGTTCCTTCCTAGAAGCATGGTGTCCTTCCTAAAAGCTTACGAGTAGATTATTGAATATTTATCCAAGCCCACGGGTCTCAATTGCTAACTGCCAATGGATCAAGGACTATGAGCTGACGTTATCCTGCTTGTTCTGCGCGCGTTCAGGGACTTCGGAACGACCTTCAAAGTGGAGGGGCCTAGCCACTAAGATCGACGAAAGGCTCAGGCAAAAATAAAGAAAAATACTACTATGTGAAAAAGCGGAGGGGGCCAGTGCCTCTCTGGCATCCCCCCAACTTCGACGCCCCTGGCGTTGTGTTTGCCCCTATATGCTTGCTTGTCATTAAAAGCATTGCAAGTAGTGTTGATGGACGCGAGAGGTATGAAAGTTTTCCTGAGATCAGTCAGGATTTTCTACAAGCATGCATCTTGGTTGTAGCTTGGGGGTCAGTCATTTATAACTGTGGGTACTGGGACTTGTTAGAAATCACAAAATATTCAACAGTTTTATACCCCATTCAATTTTATCCAAAAGTTTTCGTATTCTGTCGAGATATAAGTAAAAAATGTCACACAGCAGTTGATCTGTACAGAATTACGTTTTGATGTAATTTTTCTGCAGGCATTTCTGTTCACACAAGGAATTACAAGAAACTTGAAACAGAGAAGAATTTAGCATTTTATTAATTTTTGCTATGTAGAAAAATGTGACAACTGCTTGGATACATATAGTGTTCAATAGACTTCTGCACATTACTGAGCTGATTTTCTCCAAAGTTTTTCTTTAGCAGATTTTCCACCCGTAAGATCTCCCAAGAAAGTTAGCATACCATCCCCAATCTAGCCCACCCCAGTACTCATAGTTGTAACAGACTGACCCTTTGTACATGTAATTTGGTGCACCGTAGGCTGCGCAAAGTAATGGGCACCTCTCAAGCAAACTTGACCTTCACAAAGAGCTTATCTGGTTAAGCTTGAAATATTGTTCTCAGGGTATTTTCTTTTCAACAAACTGTATCAGACTATTGCATGCTAATAGCAGAATCCATCCTCTCTGGATGGACAACTGGTTTGATATGGCATTGAATATGACGAGGAAAGGCAATTACACTCTTTACAGTCGTCATTTGGTGGCGATACTACTAAATTTGAATAAAACAAATTCATTTTGGCTTGAAATTAGTAAGCATTGGAGGGTGCAATAAAATTGTTCTAGTATGCATTTTTTGAACTAGTAATACTCGGATGGGACGCCTCTGCCGGACCGTAGAGTAGGACCATTCTGCATCAGATTTTCTAGTATCATTTCTACTGTCTTTTAAATTAGAAGCTGCTTAGTCGCCAAGTACCTCTTTTTCCGACTACAAAATGTCTATTTGTTGCAGTAGGTACTCTGATATTTACCATTTATATTGTATTTCTTAATGTAATTCTTGTACGAACAGGAAATTGACTCAAGAAGAGCTGGAAAAGAGAAGGCAAGAAATGATGGAAAATGCGAAGTATGATGTTTTTCCTTTAATATCTAGCCTTTAGTGATACATTCTGGGATAAAAATGTGCTCAGAAAATAACAGCTCCTAAAAACTTCGCTTGTTACATCAAATACTTTTTGCATGCACACGTCGATAACTAAAATCCATTTGATGACCTATCAATCCATGCCCGGTGGAAATTGGTGCGAGAACATCCATTCACACTCTCATCCTTATCTGCACGAGCGATCGCTCTTAATTATTTGAAATTGCACGAACGGTTCAAGATTTGTGTACTCTAGAGTACTGAATAATCGCCCCCTCCCGATTATTAACTTTTGAATTTTTTCCAACCTCCGCCCCGTCGCTATTTCAGCCCCCCTTTTATTTAATTTAGAGAATCTGAAGTCAGCTCTTAGAAAATCAGTTCACTGTAGTGCACAAAAAAATTTGAAATTGCGTACAGAAATGCAAGGAACAGTTTAAACAACCGAATTGTATATAAATATATGTGTTCATTTGATAGATCTATTTCAAAAATCTGTGTTTTCTGTTTTACATCACATGCACTTTTCCACCACCCCTTTTATTCTAACCCCCTTTTATTGGTTTTCCAAAAATTTTCAACCCCCCCTCCCCGATTATTTGGTACTCTAGAGCATCTGAAATACAGAGCTTCCTGTCGCTGAAGCATGTCAGATATCTCACTTAGGATAAAACAGGATAAAGCAAAGTTATGAAAGCAAAAGATGACAGCCACCAGCATTTCAGTTGCGACAGCGAAGTTACTATTTATCATGTGCGATTGCATGGTCGATAAGTATGTTGGCACGGGCGATTCTTCGCTCGTGCTGGGGATAGTGCACATGTGTAGATACGCACACGTGCGATTGCACGCATCTCTGGGCATGGATTGACCTTCACAAAAGTTTTCCTGATATGGATCTTGTGTTACTGTTGGTTTATTTTAGGTGGAGAGATGACCAGAGAGGAAAGAACATAAAGAAGTACAAGGTAATGCTTTAAGAATTTTTACATGATATCGAAGCTTCTACTGGTCTAGACATTGACTATCTCTTTAAAACTCATTCTACACAAGAACGTATTCCATTAATGTTTAGTACACAAACATTTTTTATTGGAATGCCTCCATACTCTAAGATTTTCTCTATTGAGCCTAGAATTATTCTTAAATTATTCTTAAATACCACAGGCTTAACTTCGCCTAGAAATTTAAGGAATATATTCCATTCTTTGTTGATGGTTTGCTACAACATAAAACCAAGCAAGAGTTTATATTCTGTATCGATATTGCAAGGTGCATTAGAAAGCAGTATTATGACTAGGATACAAAAACAATTTTAATGTCTTGATGGAGCTTGAGCCTAGCATTATGCTTAAGTTGTTCTTAAATTTCAGTAATTTTGAGCCTCAATATTCTTATAAACTTTATTCTTATAAAAAAGTGTGTAGTTTATGAAAGTACAGTTTCCCTTTTGTTCTGTCTCCCTTTTTCTGTCTCCCACCCTCCTCTCTCAAGTGCCTCAAATGATTATGTGAACAAAACTCTTGTTTTGTTTTGACAACTTGTTTGTATTTCATTTAGTTGGAAGAAGAAAAAGAAACAAATGAAGAGAAAAATCGAGCTGTTTCTCCTGATACAAAAGCAAAATTTATTCAGTAAGAAAATGATTTTAACTTTGCACAGTGTTTTTATATTTTTAGTTTTGTAGCCTGAGAGGGGGTTTTCAGGACTTTCTGTCTTAACCAGGAAAAAATGTTAAGAAAACAATATCAGCATTTGTGCTTACTTTGTACAAGTGTTAGAGGTAGCGAGAAATATATTTGAAGTAAACACGCCTTGCGTAGTTTACTGTTATGTCCTTGTAACTCGTGCGATTTACTTGCGATCACAATGATAGTAGGGGCCTTTTTGCTGCATGTGTTGACAAAGTTAGGAACATGCTCCGCCCAAGCTCTTATTAGGAGGGGCGTATGTTGTCCTAGTTCAGCATAATGCTGTATTTAGGAACCGTTTCCACGGGGCCAGCTCCAGTTGGAACCATGACATTCCTGGTACGGATAGGCCTCGCGTTTCCATGGCTCTGCTTGGAACAGTTAAAATTTGGGATGACTAATCGGTTACAACTGGTTATACTTTCGAATCAGTTTCCCAGTGGAACCGTAGTCGTGTAAAAGGGTGGAACGGTTTCAATTGGGTCTGGATAGAAAGTGAACGAAGTTCAAAGAAAAATGATTGGCGCGTTTCTTCTGCCCTTCTATTGTTTTCTGGCGCACCTGCTAGGCAGGTCTCTCCTGCGCTGATTGTCACGGTTCCATATGGAACCATGCCGTGGAAACACTGCCTCAATCCCTTTTTTATTTAGCACTGTTGTTAAATCTGATACTTTCCTTTATGTTAATCTGATACGTAGCAATGTTTTGCTTGGTTGGCCTATGTTGACGTTATATTTTACGTTCAACATGCAATGCAGCATTGCTTAGAAAAAGATTAGTGCTAGATTAACTAGATTAACTACGAGTATCTGCTTGCTTATTTTGAACATACATTTTTAGCGACTTGCAAGTGAAGTCATACTCTTCATCACATACGTCATCAGTTGAAGACAGAATCAAACGAAACATCTACACAAAGCAGAGAACACGTGATGCACTAAGCAAGAAATTCACAGAAAAATGATTTTTAAAAGCGAGCAGATATGTATCTTCATTTGTAAATATCAAGCATCAGTAGTTTATAGTAAATTTGTATTTGTATGAAAGCATGATATCGAAGGGTTTTATGCCTAGATTTATTTTGAATATACCTTAGGTGATTGGAGTATTGTGGGCGAGGTAGCATAGTGGTTAGAGCGCATGCCTCCCTTGCGGAAGGTCTACGGTTCGAGCCCGACTCGATGCCCTGACTGACTTCCAAGCCTCATTAAAATTATTTTGTGCCTGTGAGCGTAGATCTGAGAAAAATGTGCCTGCAGAAAATTAGAATGAAATAGCTGGTCATTACAGATTCGGAGAAAAGTGCCTGCAGAAATTTGATGTGATATAACTTAATTTTGTGCCTGCGAGCGGCGCTCACCGCTCGCGCAGATTAATGAGCCCTGACTGAATGTTCGCTCACTGTTCGCCCAGCAGCAAATGGGTACCTGGCAGCAACACTGGGGAGATAAAGGCGGCGAGGAAAGGAACCGGCCACCCTACTTCACATGCCGATGGCTTAAGATATGTGTTGTCTCTAACAGGCAATCCCCTACATACGAAAGTATACGGGACTACCTTTAACTTTTAATTAGAGTATATCTTGTGCCAGTGATTATCAACCAGCTTTCCGCCAGTACCATCCAAGGCTTCCACCAGAAGATACACAAATGCTACGATCAACAGTAGCGTTTAATTCTCTTGTGCAGATATTTGAATAGAGGTTCCTCGAGCGACTGGAATGTTTCCTTCGGGTTCCACTACAGCAAAAGGGTTGAAAACCACTGTCTTGGACCATCGTTTGTTTTCATTTGTTCGCCTTGCTGTAGTTTGCAGCTAGCCTATTCCAGTCAACATCCTGACTGCTTGCAAAGCTCACTCAGTACCTCATTTGCGTCGTGAAGCGCAACAAAGGGCTCTATTTTGAATTGAAAGTAACCAATCACCCTTTCTCAGCTTTTGCACATATCGATTTTAAGTAGAGAAAAGAAAGGCAGTTTATTTGCATTAAATACTGGTCTAACTATATACTGCCCAGCACACTTGACTTATGGCATCTAGAAATAAACATATCCCTGTCATTGTCGACTGCTTACTTAGTCTGAATAGCTTCTTAGCAAGAAAATGTGGCAAAATTTTTTAGAAATATATGTAACCATTATACTGCACAACACATGGCATAGCCGCTTAACTTCTCATCTGTTCCATAAGGTGACCAGCCCTTGTAATGGCTAATTTAACTGGCGTAATTGGAGATTCTGCCCTATGTGCCGACCACGCAGGAGGAGAGTAAGTAAGTAAGTAATTGGAGAACTGCCCCATAAAACGCAAACACGTAAAATAGTATGTAAATGGTGAAATTTTAATTCGAATATGGAGCAAAAAGTCGCCATTACTTCGATTCCTCTTTCGCTCTATGTTTCGTATAATTAGTTAAAAATTCTTTGTTTCCTATAAGTATAGGAAACAAGTGAAAACAATAATTGATGAAAAACATATTTCTTTTGAATGAAGAAATCAGGGCTCTTTACGATTCTTGTATACATTCCTGCATTATCATATCAACGTCAATGCATCTTTACTCAGATATATTTATGTAACACTCAGATATATTTATGTTATACGTTATTGGTGTTTGGCGCATTAATTGGTACAGTTCGTGGTGCCTATGGTGCAAAAAGCGTCCATTTTATTATATATATGACACTAAGTGTTCAATTTATTGAACCAACGGTCCCATGAGTTCTTTGCTTGGCTCATCCTGCAACTTGAAGTTAAATGCATAGAAAGCAGTTGAGAATTCCTCTTCGTTTATTTCCCCTTTTCCGGAAATGTCCAGCTTCTTGAAGATGTATCGGGCATGTTCTGCGTCATTAACTCCAAGGCACGCAAGGAAGACAGCATATCCTTCTTCTGTGAGGGCGCCTTTCCTTTGTTTATCTGCTGCCTTGAACATTAATGTTGATGCGCGCTTCAGTGCTGCTTCCAAGGGGCTACCCTCTGCCTTGTCCTCTTTGAGCAGCAGTCTATGTCCTTCAATCCATTCATTCAAAGATACAGAATCTCGACCGTTCAGGAAAATGTTCCACAGCTCGGCAAATGTAGCCCTAATTTCCTCTTCTTCATTTTCTGTTAGGTACCCAGTTGTTTTGAATGCATTTATCTGAGCTTCTATGTCATCTCTGGTTACGCAGCCCTTTCCACCTTTATCAAATCTCTGAAATAATGTTGCAAGCTTCTTTTCCCAGACTTCTTGAGCCATTTTCCTTCTCTTTCTACGGAGAAATATTTTTAGCATTCATATCAAAAAGTGGTTTGTTATTATATGCAGGATTTCCAAGAGATATGATATATCAAAGCTAGTTTTCAATTTTCCAGCTCAGTAATTCGGGAACTCGGCCTAGCTGCATAATTAAGGAGTGGTGAGATTTTCCAGTAAAATTAAAACTGCAGAGCACGTTATGACATACACATTTTTTTATAGGGAGCTGGTTTATAAGGAATGAGATAAGACTGGTCAAAATATTAAGAAACTGTAGTGCGATGCACAGGAAAAATTAAGAGACTGTACAATCTCAATTTGTATAAAGAGGGTGCATCGACTAGCTTCCTCTTGTTAATTTGTATGATTTTTTCTTTGGAAAAGATTGCAACTTGTGATTTTGATCTGCTTGGACATTTTTCATGACGAAGAGCGTTTGTATCCATCCAGAAATGTTCGACTTTCAAGTAATAAAGCGAGTTTTTGTTTCAAACATAAGAAACTAATTAAGATTCTTTAAGTACTAAAATTCGAGATGTGAAAATAAGAAGCTTTTAGTGCTAGGTGCTGATCCTAGTTTGTTATTGATAAAAACATGTATATCATTAAAGTTGGTGCCATTTTACGATGTAGAAATTATTTTCAATCCCTTGTCGTTGATCTATGTTGACAACTAAAATATATGATCTTCATATGAGCGAAAATTGAGTTTGTAAAACTTAGTGAAATATATACAGCTATGAAATGCAACACTCTGTACTCACCGCTCTTTGTTTTGCAAGGTGAAATTATTCGGAGACAAGACTTTCCTGCCGAGCCGTATACTTGTTTGCACTGACTGGCGTGGTAATCCACCCGTATTTTATATCAACCTTATGTGCGTGCAAGTATTCTATCCATGCGGGCATTTTTTTTGTGGAGAGCATAATGAAAGGACGACAGTAGCGCTCATAAATCTACAAAGGTGCCTTAAAGACTGCACGCAATTCTGGAATCTATATTAAGATGTCACGCATCGCTACCATACTCAATTAGCCACGATAGATTTGAAGCAGTTTTTATTTGGTAGCAACCAACTGGAAACGATATCAGGAAATTTCTCTAGACATCAAATCTGCAGAAATTGAAGCAGATCAACTTTGTTTGTTAATAGGCGAAAGATTGTTGGTCACGAATCATATTCCAATTCAATTGGCCGTCTGTAATGTTTGATAAATCCAGGCCTGCTTTCAGCTTTAAGTGCTTGCTTCTCAATACTATTTTGTTTTTTGTTTTGGCCTTTTTGAACAGTAGATCTAGTATCTTCTCCAATTGACTTTGCTTTGATGCATACATACGTGCATATACAATCTTTCATAAGAGCAATTTTATAACATTACGAGCCTGAAGTTTGGTGGAAAACTAAGGGCAAATTAAGAACAAGCCTCAGGCGAAAGAACTATTGTAGAACGTATTTTTGGACAAGATGCATAAGCTGACAACTAATGTATGGACATGAGATGTCCTTTCCTTGCTAGCCTGAAGAAAATCTGCAGCCTTGTCACTTCTCTTTGATTTTCATGATTAGTTGCCCCTTTGCAAAACAAGATACTGTGCTAACATTGCCTATTAACAATTGTTCATAAACTTTCTCAATAAACCGATACTGAGACGGATGGGAGACCACCTCGGATGTAGCATTTGTCTAATAGGGTCTCTATCAATCAAAGCACCAATTTTGTCTTGTCTATTATCTAATTTCTGCACTGCTTACTCCCTACTAATTTAAGAACAAATTAAGAACACTTCAGCTTCAAAAATTTGGGAGAAATTAAGAACAGCCAGCTTGAATCTCAAATTTACTGGTTCTTATAAAAAGAGTGGATACATAAATACTTACCGCATATGAGTGGAGTTTTACCCTGCAGTACTATAGAAAAGGGGTTACTCAATAATTACGCAACACCAAAATTTGACCTCCCAACCACCCCATGTAAATCATCGTAACAGATCTAGTACGACCCACCCCGTTGTTTCTTAACAGTTCAAGTCTTAAGACCCTGCTATCAATATTTTCGTCATCTGCTTATGTTTCAAAGTACCCATTACCTTCATGTAACATATGATCACTCAATCTAGTGTTCTAATGTAAAAGAATGATATCACAGAGCCATTTATTTGCGTAAGTCCTGAAACAAGAACCAATGTCACTACATTGTCTCGGAAACATGGCGGACATACATACACAAACAGCTTTAGATTTTAAGCTCAACTTCGATGTAATTGCAAAAAAAGATACATTTCAACATGCCTCTGTTATATAGCCAAAGAGCTATGAACTCCATAAACCCCCTTAAATTTTCCAAACAGTTTGTAACAAAACTGGCCATCTGTAACTAGGATTTAATTGTTCAATACAACAAATTTTTTCAGAAATGCCCCTCCTCTGTGTAAGGCTGTGTGTGTATATGCTTGCTTGTGTCGTTGACAATGCTGTGGAGCTTTTGTAGTCAGCTAAAGTCATCCGTGGCAACAAAAGTATTTGAATGCTGCTTTGTTGGGAGCTAAATGCACAGACTCTCAAGGTACAGCTACCGTTTTATGTCTTCATGAAGCCCCCAGCTAGCCAACTTTTTAGATTCTTTTATAGTAGCATATTGAAATTGCTGAAAGATGCTGCGACAATGCACATCTTCTGGACGAAAGTTTTCTCCTTTCATCAGGGCTTATTTTATAGTAGTCTTGGCCACACTTTACTTTGTATTCTCGATTTTACCTTCGTTTCCCCCAGTTCCTTGGGGCTTGGAGGGTGCCTCTGAGAGGACTTTAGTTTTGACACGAGCATTTAGGGCCGGATGCCCTTCCTGACGTCACCAATGGCCTGCGTTGGGCCTCGAACCCAGGACCATGTTGGTCTGAGTCGAGTGCATTACCGCTAGGCCACGGCTGCTCTTCATCTTGGCCACACTTTATTTTCTTGAAAATCTTGAGTGTCGTCTTGGAGATATAGCAGTATGGTCGACTTTCTCACTTTTTTGTCCTTCTTATTTGTAGAAGCATTTTTGCCCCTTTGTTTGTATATGCTCTATGTAAAATTTTGGAGCACTACAACATACATTTCAATGTGGTATCATGCAAACAAAAGGGCCGACATGAAATCGTGGATTGCTTGAAAGGCGTTGTCAAAAAGGGTTCAAGTAAGGTGTGGTCAAGTTTTATTCTAACATAGTGTGATCTTGGAACATTTCCTTAAAATAGACCCTGATTTTCACGATTCTAGTATCAAAACGATGTAAACCACTTTCTTAACAAATATTATTGAGTTCAGCTGTTTTGCACTTGTGCATCAATGTTAAGTGAAAAGCTCCGTGTATACTTGAACTCTTAGTAATGGTATTAGTTACAATGTTGGAGAGCAGCTAATTTAAAATGCATGGCATTTATATCCAGATTATTCGAGTTTTAAATACTCCCAACTGCCAAATAAACGGGGAATGCTAATAAACAAGTAGGTTGGAACAAATTCGAAATTTAATAAACGGGGGGTCAAAATAAACGGGGGAGCTTGAATTTGAGAAAAGGTTTTAAATGATAATACAAGGACGGACTGAACAAAAACAGGTTGTCATAAAGTATAAAGCTAAAATATATACAGCAGTACGCTATTTTTCCATGAAAATTGAGTATAAATAGTACTAACAGAGACAGGAAATGAAAATAGGGTTTTGCAAAAAGTCCATTCCCTTAAAGTCAATAAACGGGGGTCCTAAGAAGGTCCAGTGGAGTTGGAAAAAAATCGAAAAATTAATAAGCGGGGGGACGTTTATTTGCCACCTGAGAGTACATACACATTTATAAACGTTCTTAGGTTTCAAAAATCCAGTACTTAATTTTCTCAACTTTTTGAACAATCCTTCACTACCTTCCATAAAACACTTTTTTGTCTGCATTCGAGAAAAAATGTAAGTAGGTCTGAGAGGCCTACACAACTATTTTTACGAATGCCCCAGTTTTTGCTGAGCCTCAATATTCTTAAAAAATGTTCGGTTTTGAGTTATAGACTATTCTTAAATTATTCTTAAATATCGAAATTGTAACTACATCTAAAAATCAAAGGGCTATATTCCAATCTTTATTGAAGTCTTGTTTTATCATAAAGCAAAAGAAAAGTGGAGCAGAATAGCAAAGATATCGATGGTGGAGAAGGTAATCTTCAAGCAGAACTATAGCTCAAATTTATAAAAATTTCAAGTCTTGATGAAACGTGAGCCTTACACTATTCTTAATTATTTGTAAATGTCAGCAACTCTGAGCCTGGCTATTTTTATAAGTTCTTTTCTTAAAAAGAGTGTGTATAGCAAGAAATAACTTTCCTGTTTCATGCTATTGCTCTTTCTAGGCTCTCATTTCTTTTATTGCACGCCGTTGTACTGAAGTGCTAAGGTAGTCACTTCAATATTGTTATTTTTGTTTAAGATTTTCGAAGAGAGTGAACATTTTCTACATTGTTATTTTGGCTACTATGAGTACGAGGCTAGTAAGTATATTTGGCGCGAAACAAGAAAGAAGATGGCGCTTGAGGAGAAGAATGTTGAATTTGCCCAAACAGACCTCCCTGAGCTTCTGGCACAATACTACCAAAGACTTTTTCCATACTCAGAATTCTACAGATGGCTTTCATATGGAAACGGTAGAATATAGCAGCTATTTATTTAGGCCTAGAACATATTCATCTTTTTACCCGCCTTTATAAAATTACCTAAACGCGATTTTCAAAATTTACGAATTTTTACCATATTATAACTTATAGCAACAACTGGTTTAGGAATTTTTGTGTCTTGTATTCTTATATAGAATTTCTTGGTGTTACTTTATCCATTGCATTTCGATGTTTTAACCCAGATTGTAAAACTTTTTCAAAAGCGCCATTTGCTTTCTTTTTTTACCTAGAAAATTTTTACTACTTACCTCGAAAAATGTATGCTTTTGTTTTTTGTAGTTCAAAAGACTTATTTCCAAAGAAGAGAATTCTCATTTACTCTAAAAGATGATGTTTATGTCAGATATCTTTCATTTTTAAATGAAGAAGAAATGGTGAAGGAAATTCAAAAAAGACAGCCGTATAAAATCGATATAGGTGCAGTGTACTCTACCATGGTTAGTAGAATTTCATTTTATCCAGGTACAAATGCATGTTACTTTCTTAAATAGATCATCTTGTTTGTTTGGTATAAGCTTGTTGAATATGATTTAGCTAATATAATGTAACAATATTCATCCAGACCTACCATATATAACTTGTCTTGAATGTAAAATCGAATTAGCTAGGGGGAAATAGCTGTCAACTTGTTCTGAGAAATCTCCACAAATAAAATCAAACATGTTTGAGTTTATTCATGAAGATTTTCTCAGCATGATTGTATCAGGTCAAGGAGCACAACCAAACTGATGGTCAGTCTGAATATCTAATCTATTATCTACAGTGCAGTTACAATACAAGATAATCAAGTCCTGTTTTAGCATTTCTAAATCCGGATTATCTAATCTTTTACCTACAGTGTAACCCAGCTATTACATTATATTAGTTGAATTTTATTATGCTGTAGTACTAATATAGCGTAGTATGGTATGATATGATATAATATTATATAATATTATGTAGTATAGCTTAATGTGACATGATATACTGTTATATTATATTGTACTGTCAAAAAGTCAAAGTCCTTCCTGCACCCAATGGCGCATAGGGCGGCGCCTATCTCCGTTTCTATAGCCCTAGGCCACGCGTCTGTGAATGCAGTGAAAGCTACAGTGGGGGGCTGGTCCACTGGTAGCTCCGCATGTTTACCTTCCCCACTCCTTTCTCATTTTTCATGCGCCAGAAGAGAAGGCAGCGAGTACCATTTTTAAAGTCTTTGGTATGACACGGCTGGGGCTCGAACCATCAACCTTACGATTGTGAAGTAGACATTCTAACCACTGGGCCATCAAACCAGTATATTGTACTGTAGCATAATATAATATATTATAGTATAATATGATATATTATAGTATAATATGATATATTATAGTATAATATATTGCAGTACATTTGTTTATGCTTTAACTAGAATTTCTGTTCCTTCATCATGCTCCCTGAAATGAAAGATGGGTGCAGTTCTTTCTCCCTTCTGCACCACCCTGGTGTCCCTGTGGTCAGATTTACAATTTATGTTTCATTTGAACTGCAATTTGCTGTGACAAAAGATGAACAAACTTCTCTTGATATACTTACAAAGCTTCTTTTCTTTTGATCCATTTTATGTTGTGATGGATCTGTTCAAATGCCATAATTTCTAGAATGTCATTTCCATGCATATGAATCTTAATAAAAAGTTTTTATTTAGCCAAAAGATCACAAAGCTGTAAAAATTGGTGGGTTTGTGCCAGAAGAAAAAGAATTGGTCTTTGATATTGATATGACTGATTATGATGAAGTTAGAACATGTTGCAGGTATGACGAGCAATATAAAAGTTCAAATAGCAATTTGACTAAATCAGATTACTGAGCAAGTGCTCCTATATAGCATAGCATCAAACTTTGCAGAAGCTTGATAGTATGTTGGGGAAAGGATGAGGCTCACAACTTCTAGGGTGATTAATGGATTTATAGCTATGTAATTGTTATTGCCAGATGGAAGAGTTTTGAATAAAAACCTGTTCCTGTAATAAGAAAGGTTATTGTTTTTGTACTTTTTGGGTGATCACCTATGCATTTTGATACTTAATAGTTTTACATATCCAGCAGTAGTAGCAATAACCCTTGCTGACCTACAAAATATTTTGTATTATAATATAAATAGATAGTAGATAAAGAGTCACCCCTGAAGCATGTCCATTTAATGGAATTTTACCAGTTTTTACCACTATCTATTGCAATAAAGGATGTTCACTTACAGCTATAAACACCCTTTCCCCATCTGCTTTTGTTTGCATTTTTTGCTATTTTCCTCTAAAGGTTTGGATGCCCTTTTTGGATAGCCCCAAGTGCTCTTTTATACTGTGATTTATAGACAAGCACATTTGACTTCCTTCTAGTCTGAGATCATTTTTCAATAAAGCTGTGCTATGATGAAGAATTAACATGCATATTTTCATTTATCAGTGAATATAATATATTTTAGTTTCTGTATTTACACCTTTCCAAGCAGTAAAGATAGGTTGCAGCAAAGTATTATTTCCTTTTTTCTCTAGTGGGGCATCAATATGTAAAAAATGCTGGCCTTTCATGACAATAGCAATCAAGATACTTGACAGAGCTCTTGAAGGTACTTGAAAGTTCGTGCATTTTTTATGTTTTATGATATTTTGGATTGCTGGTGTGTTGTACATGGAAATGTATGCAAGCTGGTACATTGCTCTTTTTAGACAGGGGTGGCAGAGCAGTATGTTTGGTGGGGGGTGGGGTTCTAGTAGAGGTGCCCCCACCCAGCCCCTTAGCTCCACTTCCCATGGTATTGTGCTATCATGACAGATTCTAGGAAACTTTAGCCATACTGTTGTATTATACCATACATATTTATGGCCATATGAACAAGAAATACTCCATATGTATCTCATAAGTTGCCATTTGCCAAAGCACGTGGAAACCACCAAATCAGCATAAGAGAGCAAGTAACATTCCTAATCACTGCAGTTTTGCTATGTGTAGGTTGTCTATCAAATCAGGGAAGCCAGGAAAAGGTCTGGGAAATGTGTTGTGCCTAGAAATACCAGAGAAAGACTAGGGGATTGTAGTAAATTTAAATAAAGGCAGGGATATGTCAGGAAAATGGTTTGTCTTTACAAATAATATTATTTTTTCATGATAAAGTGAGTGCACACTTCATTGCTTACATATGATCAGATTTACTTAGATAGGCTTGACTTCCCTGATTTAGCAAACACCTTGTTGTAGAAAGCTAATTTATTTATTTTTCTCTCTGCAGAGGATTTTGGTTTCAAGCATCGGCTGTGGGTTTACAGTGGACGAAGAGGTGTTCATTGTTGGGTTTGTGATGAACAAGCTAGAAAATTGTCCCAAAATAGTAGATCTGGAATTGTTGAATATTTGAGTTTGATTAAGGTAATCTTTATCAAGGTATCTGTGCTGTTATTACCAAAACTCTTAGGCTTCATTGTCACAGGAAATAAGAACTGAATATAATGCATCTTCTGATACAGATTTGGAATAAAGTGCCTCCAGAATTTGGAGTTCCATGTTTTGCACCTGCAAGCCATACCAATGTCAAGTTCTCCACAGTTCCTGATTGACTTATTATATTGCTGGCTAATAAAAGATTAAATGGCAAAGAGTATGACTCATAGTCTAATACAACCCTTTCCTTTTTGGTGAAATGTGAGTTTTCAAATTCATTTCAGGGTGGAGAAAATCAAGTAAAGAAAGTAAATTTTGGCAAAAATGTCCATCCTTCAATTCAGTAAGTGATCCAGTTTCTTCCAAGTATAAAAATCCATCTAAACAGTGAATTTTTCTTTATCTGAAAAGTTCTTTGAATTAGATGACAATTTTTCTTGCAGTTATAGGTTAAATTTCTAAAATCAATAAATGGGGGAATCAAAATAAGAATTGGGGGTCATCAAAGTTTGCCAAAAATGTCCCCCCACTTATTATGGGTTTTAGAGTACCAGCTAAGTAGATATAGTATTGAAAATAATTGTTTGGTTTTTTGTTATTCATCAACATCAGATTTTAGACTATTTTCCTTGGGTTTGCTCTGTTTTGAATGGTAGTGATTATTAAGTGTTATTTTCATTAACAAATGCTAGAAAGAAAATGTACCTTTATTATCTTGTCTGCAGCTTTATATTTCTCCTTCAAGGAAATTTACCTAAATTTATTGCTGTGAGATGTGAGCAGAATTTTTCTATTTTTAGAGCTGCATTGAAGTTCGTCTCAAGATTTTTCACAGAAGGATATCTACAATATCAAGGCATTTTGGATACTCCGGAACGATGGAAATCTTTCTTGTCTGTCATTCCTGATGAGAGTATCCTTTGTTGATCTGTGTACAAGTGAATGTGTTAAGTCTGGCACACACCGTTATTGCTTAATGTTATTTTTAGGGTGTTTTTTCCATTAAAACTGTTGCATGTTTTTTGCTCAAAGAGGGACAACTCTCAGCAAGTAAAGTGGTTTGCAATATTACTAAATGCGATCTAGCTATTCCTCTAATGAGAACAGCCTATGGACAAAATTCATTTGATTAAAAAAACAAGTGGAAAAAGCAAGTGGGAAAACAAGGAAAGTAAACTGTCGAAGAGACAATTAATGGGGGAATATCCAGTAAATGCCTATATAAGGAAATATACCAGTGCCTTCTTAGACAACTTTTGTATTATTGATAGAACTAACAACGAACTTGATCTGCTAATACATGAGAGTCTTCTCATTCTTAGAGATCGTCCCACGCTTAATTTTCAGAGCTCCTCAATTCCCCTCTGTCTATTTTAGTCCCATAGGGTTCTTAGTCATGTTTTCTTTACTTCTGTTAGTATTAGCCTGTTTGACCATAGTTCCCTTCTTTTGATAGTTTATCCTTTCCTTATTTAGGCAATTATGAGTGTTTCCGCTGTATCATTGTATATTTCCTTATAAAGGCATTTACTTGATATTCCCCTATTGATTGTCTCCCCGTGAGTTTACTTTCCTTGATTTCCCACTTGTTTTTTCCCCAATTTTGTCTATAAAATTCCTTATTGCCACTTTATATCAGCTGAGGGTGAGACACAATGTCTCGAAACGTACTATATTTCCTAGGTAAAGTCTATCTGGTTATGTCTTAAATTAACATCGGTTACGTCTTATGGTATGTCGAACTAATGAACTCTGGAATGTTGCATTAAATAAAGAAGAAAGGAAATCTCTTACATGTTTCTCGTCGTGGCTCTTCTTTGGAAAGACATTCCATTTTTTATCAAAATTCCTTTAACTTGCTTTTATCTTTATTTAAATCCTTTCAGAATGGATTTGTATTTTTGAGGTTCTCTGGTTTAATTTATTTTTTTATAGTTTTATGTATTTATTGTTTTTATTATATTATGGTAATATTTGTTATCTTCTCTTTGATTCAGAGAGCCCCTCCTTAGACAATATATTTAAGTATTGTCCCCTACACATATTCAGATTTAGGAATATATGTACATTGAATTGAATTGAAATACAAAGGACCTTTCATTTAGAAGCCAGCAGTTAGAGGGATTTACAATAGATATTAAAATGGTGTACTTCTTAATTACATTATTTTTAAACCACTGATTAGAACAGGCTGCATCGAGGGAAAGGGAAGTAGAATTACGGATGTAAACTTTAGGCAGTTCCACCAATGGCTAGAGTCTGATGAGTATCAGGTGTGTCTCACACAGTTTTGGTCCAATCAGATAAGCTATTTGGTTTAATTTTGTGTACAAACATACATGCGCCAAATTTACTGAAGCTGTTGTGAAAAATTCTTGCATTCATTTGTGTTTTCTTGACTAGCGTCTTTCAAGGTATCAGAGACAAAATGCATAAACTTTGGTCTGGCCATTCATCCGATGTGTCAAGCAAAGAAAAGTGGGATGAGTTGAAAAAGGAGCTGAATTCACGGGTATGTCTTGAAAGTATGAAGTAGAAGGTTCTTTTTAGTGAAAAGCTGGTGTAAGACTGGCGTATATCTCCACGTAAAAGTCTATATGAGAATAATATACATTAAAGTTTGGTTGTCCATTCTTATCTAGTTTGCATCGATTGATCAGAAGTGCCTAGCAATTTAGTCACGTCGATTTGAGCAAATGCAGAACGTGACGCCAGAATACAAGATATCTATCACTTGTGAAACAAAGCAAATTATGTATGTTGTGGAATGTATGTGAATCTTACACAACGAATGTTGTTGCTTTCATGTGCCTCTAACAGAATGGCAACGTTTTCTAACAAAACAGCAGTTTTTTGCAAGAAAATCTGAATTCGCATGAAAGTTTTCATCAATAATTGGCTTAATTTTGTGTTATTCTCCTACCCCTTTTATTTACATGTGAAGGGTTCTAGCCAGGGGGCGCTGGTCCCATTCTGGCACCAGGAAAGTTTCCATTGGGCTCCTCAGAACGTGTTTGAGGTCGTTGTTGTTGTTGTTGTTGTTGTTGTTTACTTTATTTTGAGTAGGCTGTTATACCTAGCTTTTTCAGCTAATTTAGGCCTACTATGCATGCTGCATCCAGGCATGGGACCCCTAGTTTAACGTCCCTTCCGAAAGACGGCGGAGTGAGCTGTTTTAGTCGTTCAACTGGAGGTCTCCCATCCAGTGTCTGACCGTACACAGCCATGGTTAACTTCAGCTAAGCTAATGGAACTGGTTGGGCCCCTTGGCCACGCACTCCGCAAAGGTTGCACCCTTTATGTGTGAGTGGTGCTTCATAAGGTAGTCTACATATTATGACACAACGGAATAGTCCATACACCTTAAGTTTTCTACAGCCAGTTTTGCTTCCAGCATGCTCTTTGTTTATCTATCGAAAAAGTTTGTGATTGAAAATTAAGCTCTCTTTTTGTTTCATAAAACATTCCTCTGAAAACGTCTAGGTTTTCGAAGAATGCCACATGATGCACAACAAGAAGACCTGGTGTTATTTCGATATAGGCAACTGATTGTGTCACGATAAATTTTTAGGCCAACAGGAATACAGCCGATGAAATTATGTGCCAGTACGTTTACCCAAGACTAGATATCAACGTTAGCAAGGGAATAAACCATTTACTGAAAAGCCCATTTTGCGTTCACCCGAAAACAGGTATGGTAATTGATAGAATTTTAAGATTTTTGTTTGCAATGAATTGATTTTTTTAAATTAATGAAATGCTCTTTAACATTAGATTCCAAGGCTCCTTTTCAACTGGTTTTATCACTCAGATTTTCTCTTTTCATGTCAGCTAACAGCCAGAGCTACTTTTCACCCCCCACACCAAAATTTTCCGAAAGCGCCAAAATCCCAGCCTAGGCCTTAACCCTAACCATTGAGTTAGTCAATGTCTTTTAATCCGTAGAGACTTACCATCACTTTGCTCCCAATAGTCTTCTATTACCTTGTCCCTACTTTTAATGTCTTCTACATATTGTTTCTATTTCCTCTCTTATCAATCGACTCTTAATGCTTTCCCATTGTCTCATTGTTTCATGCTGTATGTTTATCATAGCCATCCTAGCCAGAGCTGAAGCATTTTATTGCTTTTCTACGAACTCTTTTTAATGAATTGTTACTCACTATGATGTTGACGATGCACTCTTTTTATAAGGATACTTAACTTGTTTACGAGCGTCAGTATTCTCAATATTTTTTAATTTTGAGCCTAGAATTATTTGTAAATTATTCTTAAATACCAAAAGTATTACTTCGCCTAGAAAGTTAAAGAATATATTCCAATCTTAGTTGATGTTGTGGAAAAGGCAAAAGTACATCTAATAGTGTAATAGTGTTATTATGACAAAGATGCAAGAAATTTATCATGTTTTGATGAAGCTTCAGCTTTCCATTATTCTTGAATTATTTATAAAAACTTTAGTGAGTTTGAACCTCAGTATTCTTATAAACTTCATTCTTTTAAAAAAGAATGCAATAAATTATCTCTTCATTACTAGGAAGAGTTTGTGTTCCAATTGATGTGAAGAAGGTTGACGAATTCGATCCATTTGCGGTTCCAACTATAAGGTATAGGGAGCACTGCAGTCGTGCTTGTATGCGATAGATTGCCTTGAGCTATAGTCAATTGAAAGTGTAGCTGATGCCCCGTTCACACTGCTTCGTTTTTGTACAAAGACGTAGATCTAAATCTCCGTTTTTGTGAAATCGTTCATACTACTCTGCACAAAAGCACACAAAAACCGAGGTTTACGAAAACGCCCTTCAAAATGGATATTTACGAAATCGGAAGTTTTCGTCTAATGTAGTAGATCAGTGTGAACGCAAAAAAAACAAATATTTGCCATGATCACATTATTGTGAAAGGACTAAAACCACAGAAACGGATATTTGTCCTCCGTTTCTGTGAACAATTTGAACGCACACAAACGGATATTATTATCTCGATTTTTGTACAAAAACGGGGCAGTGTGGACAGTTGACAGATATCTACAAAAACGGATAAGTCTTTAAGCGGAGCAGTGTGAACTCAGCCTTAGTAAATTATTTATGAAGCCGGAATTTTGGATTTTGACTGTTTTTCTGTGCACACTAGCCACTCGATAAAAGGGCTTATCGGTTTGGTACTTACCTTCAAAAAGCTAAACGCGTATCTAGGAACAAGAATTTTTTGTTCATGAACAAATGAAAACGGACCTGGTGAAATCTCCTAACGCGAGTTTAAAAGAAATGTATCCTTTAAAAGACGTTACCTACCACTAAAGACACGCTCGGCCCATCCCTCCATATTGCGCTTACATTATAACTACCATTGAAGCCTTATATTGTTATGCAAGCAAATTTTCTTACCGTGCATTGTACGTATAGAGCGTTGGATAATATATTTTCCAAATTCGAGTTCTTTTTCAATTGGATGTCTTGACAAGTGTCTTTCTTTTCTTTGTTTTCTATTCACTGCGGATGCGTCTACGCCTACGGGTATAATTGATAACGTTATTCCTTTTTCAGTACTCTTTGTAATGAAATTGACCGATTTGAAAAAAAACAAGATCAGCTGGCCAATCACGAAATGGATGTTGATGAATCAAACCCTGTCAAACCGCAATATAAAGGTATGATATTTAGTAATATATCCAAGCGTTAGTGAGTTTTTTTGACTGACGATCTGACATGGTCGTGACACCCTTACCAGTATTGGCAACAGGAGCGGTACCAGCCAACACAGACTGGGGAGGCACTTTTGGAGCCACGCCCTATAATTACCGCGCCCTTTGATTGTCACACCCATCTCGCTGCAAGGAAGGGACTATCTTGCATTTCAGTACAACAACGAGCAATAAAAGAGGTGACGAAAGCGTGATTAAGAGCAATGCTGCAAAGTGAAAGAGAATTACTTCTTGCTAGAAGTCTTTCACGCTATCCACAACATTTTCTCATGAAATCTGGACGAATTACTATATCCATCCTGGAGACCCTTGGGGAGCATGTCCACCCCTGTGGTCCCACTACTGCCTGGCAACTATTCCCCTGAGCTAGGATGTACAACACTTGTGATGCTTGGTTCCCCCACCGTCTTGTATGTCTAAAAAGCGTATGAGCTTAGACTCTAGCGGGACTTAGAGTCATTTCTTCTGTTATATCTCTTTCTTGATTCAAATCTATTTCGATCTTATATTTTTTCGGTTCCAGCTTATGAAAAGACATCATTAGCTGAAAGTGTTCGAGTTTTCCAGAAGTTCATCGCTGCACTTCAAAGAGATATGGCAAGGAAAAATGAAGGTTATTTTGTTTTTCATTTTTTGTGACAAACCAATGCTAATCACCAATTACAGTTATTCTCTTAGTAAACTTAATCTTACAAGTTTTTTGCAAGTTTATTTATGAGTAAAGAAGTACATATGGAATTGTATATAATATATATAATTCCATGCGTATATAATATATTTATATATATGTTTTATATATATATATGTATTATATATATATATATATATATGTATGTGTGTGTGTTTGTATGTGTATATGTGTATATATATGTATATGTATATGTATATATATATATATATATATATATATATATATATATATATATATATATATATATATATATATATATATATATATATATATATATATATATATATATATACAGTACTAAATGAAAACGGCAAACTAAACTACCATTTCATCCCTACAAGCCTGTTTCGTGGTTGCCCACTCATCAGGGGATATATCCCCACTGAAGATTCCTCATTGAAAGGATGAAACGCGTTCCGCACATACGACGCCTTTTTTCTGTCTTTCTCTCTTAAAAGAATTTTGTGTATATATATATATATATATATATATATATATATACACACATATGTGTGTGTGTGTTTGTGTGTGTGTGTGTGTATGTATGTATGTGCAATGTTGTCTTGTTTATTCTCCTTCTATGTAATTCATAATGGTCTACACGTTAGTAATTCAGGAAGAAATAAAGAACAATTCAGCCTCAATATTTGGGATAAATTAAGAACAGCCATCCCTAGCCTCAGTTTTACTGGTTCTTATAAATTTGAGAATATATATATTTATTTATATATATATACATATGTACATATTTATGTATATTTATATTTATATAATCATATACACACACATAAATATATGTATATATATATATATATATATATATATATTTATTTTTTTCATATATATATATGTATGTATTTTTATTTATTTGTTTGTTTATGTAAAATGTTTTGGAAGCAGTAAGGCGTATTTTTAAGATTCTATGCAATAGAAAAATCTTGCTTTACACAAAATAGCCTTTACCTTAAGCATGCTATATTTCTTGGAATTAATCTTGTGGTCAAATTATGAAATATAATGTAATTTGGTATTGGCATAAGTGTAGGAGGACGTGAAATTTAAGTGGCTGTAACAGTTCTGCCCGCCGAGTGAGGAAGGCGATCTGGAGAGCAGTCAGAAAAGTTGCCTGAATTTCTTATTGTTCTTTCCGGTAAATCAACCGAATGTAGCAGATTTCTGCCCAAGTAAGGGGGCTATAGCCCCCCTTGCCATCCCTTCTCCTACGCTTATTGGTATTTGTAATTTAATTGGCTTTTGATAGTTCAATGCTTTCATCTCTGACGCATTGATTTGCCGTTTGATAATTTCACAGCTGAACTATGAAGAATGTTCTGAGTTACTAATATGAATTATATTCTGAAATACTTTTTGGTATTTGGTATAAAATTGTCAGCGGTAATTACTTTTAAGAGCTAATTTTATTCAATAGGTGAGCAAAATTTGTGCGATTGGTGAATAGAATCTTGTATGTATGAGTGACAGTTTCATTCAATGTTCAATGTACTGAACGATGGATTGTCTCAGTGAATGAGGAAGCTCTGATTGTAGAGAAGAACACTTTTTTAGAATTGTGTAGGACGGACAAGATACAATAATTTGTCAATCATTTTTATTGTACGCAAAGTATCTACAATAATGACTATAACCACAGCTCTATGTATATTACTATGCAAAAATTTGTATTCCTCTGAGATTGCAAATTCATCTCTAGAGTTTTATACATATCTATTGAGCTTTTATTTAGGAAAGTTTTCTCACATATTATTGATGCTTTATCTCCTCTCTCTGCGAATTGACTTGCGCTTGTCAATGTATTTGAGCTTCCTTTCTTAATATAGACATTAAAGCCATTTATTTCTAATTTCTTTCAACTCAGAGGATATCGTAAAACTGGCTCCAGGACTACATGTTTTTTTATAAGAAACGAACTCGCTTACTTCAGCCTGGATGTTTCTTAAAATTTCGTCAAATTCAGTCTTGAATTTTGTGTAAATGCTTCTTAAATTTAAAGGCCTCCATTGACAATAACAACCCAGATTGTGAAAGTGTGATGCAAGAAAAAGGATGGTTTTGTGAAGGCATGTAATGGATGTTCATTCCATTTTACCGCTAGTGTGATCAAAAATGTACTAGTAAATCAGTATTTGTAAGTTATTATTTGAAGCTCAGCCTGTTTTTGTGTCTTAAATGTTTCTTAATTTTTGCTTAAATTCAGCTAGGGGCGAGCTCATTTAGTGCTTAAAAGTGACGGAGTGTTATCCAAAGGTATTATGCTTCTTTGCTTGTGTATAGCCTCAAATTTTTCTAGAATTGTACTTTTTAAGGACTAAGGCATGCTAGGAGGTACATTTTAGTTGATGCCAGGACATCCTTTCACAACAGTTGTGATTTTGCTAGAGTTTTATATACTGATTTTAAGTATGTACAAGACTTCCACTTTTCATACATTTCTGAATTTTTCTTAGCCTTGAATTGTCCAAACTATCTTGGTTATCTCCTCACCATATACTTTCCACACTTTTTTGATTTAAACATATTCAATTTCTCTATCTATGCTCATAATTATTGTCAACTATCTACCCCATGAACATTACAAAAAGGGAGAGTTCGAAAAGTACGTGCGCTCTCCGGGTCGGGGTGAAAAAGGGCGATACAGTTCAGTTCAGTTCATTTAATTTTAAAATTCCACATCATACAATTACAAGCAAAATTAATAAAGAAAATACAGAATACTCATAAGAAATTACAACATACAGAAAATAACAAGTATAAAGAATTATTGTATGAGGGGAATTTCTTAAAGGAGGAGCTCTCTCAGTAGCTAAACTAATCGAGGAGAGAGCACCCCCTGATGGTAAAAGGCTATATAATCATTTCAATTCATGTTAATATATCAGGAGTTTGGTTTTAAAATCTCAAGCAGATTAATTTCAAACAGATTTTAATTTGCTTGATATTTAATAGAAAACAAATGAGATTTCAGTTTAGAGCGAAAATTTATACTTGAGGGGGCTTGTTTGATCAAAGTGGGGATATCGTTCCAGGATTTTGCACCTGCGTATCTAATAGATCTTAAACCATATAGCAAGGTATTTTCTTGAGTCATAAAAATATCACGTTTGGAAGCCTGCCGTGTATTATATTGATGAACAGAAGACGAAGTTTCAAAGAAATTGTGAAAACAGATAGGAGAAATATTGTTGACCGATTCATAAACAAAAGTAAGTAGTTTTACATAAAATAAATCATACAAATTGAGAATTTTTTAATCAGAGAGTATTGGACTTGATTCTGAGGTAAAAGACTTGAATACAATAGCTCTAACAACTTTCTTTTGTAGAAGATATATTGGTTTGGTATGCACTTCATAAGTAAGGCCCCAGACAACAATATCATATTGAAGAAATGAATGTAATAATGAATTATACAAAGGTATTAAAACATTAGTTGATAAAAGATGTCTTATTTTGAAAAATATACCACAAGTTCTTGAAAGCTTCTTAGAAAGTTCACATAAATGGTAGTTCCAGCTGAGATGCTCATCCAAGAAAAGGCCAAGAAATTTGAAATATTTAGCCTGCCTGACATGTTGATTGCCAATCTTTATACTGGGACTTTCAATCAGGGAATTTTGCACGGAATGAAAAATAACAAAATTTGTTTTTTTAATATTCAGAGCAAGTTTATTAGCATCAAGCCATTTTTGACCTGTTTAAGTTCCTTATTGACAACTTTTCGTAGATCATCTAGATTATCAGATTCAAAGTAAATATTTGTATCATCAGCAAAAAGATAGAAAGAAAGTTTAGAAGACGACTTAGGAAGGTCATTTATATAAATTAGAAACAAAAGTGGACCCAGAACAGATACCTGTGGCACACCACACTTAACATTCAGATTAGTGGATATGCAACCATTTACTGAAACATACTGACTTCTGTTACTAAGGTATGAACTAAACCACGCCAAAGCTGTGCCTCGAATGCCATAGTGTTCTAGTTTGTCTAGCAGGATTTTATGATTGACTGTATCAAAGGCTTTCTGAAGGTCAAGAAAGATTCCACATCCAAATTTGTTGTGAAAGTGATGAAAGAAAGATTTTGCACGCTCACACAGGGGAGTTGGGGTGCCTATGTAGCATCGAGAAGACTTTTCAAAGTGGAGGGACCTGGTAACTAAAGTCAGGGACAATCTGGGAATTCTGCTTATCTGTGTTGTCTACAACATCATACTTTCAACACTTTTGGAATATGAACAAATGCAAAATGGTCTTTTGTACAATCTTCTTCTTGAAAATGGTGTAAAAATATTGAACAATACCGTTGTATGCAAAAATAGGTGGCAGTCCCTTCACCCCTTCCCCCGTCCTTCAGTTTCGACGCCCCTGCCCATTTCACAACAACTCGTGCTGTTCTTCTGTCGTTTGTACAGACCATTTCAAATATGGTCCTGTGTGAAGGAGCAATTTACTAGCCATTCTTTTATAAATAAACAACCCAACATGGCTTAGAAGGTAGTTGCCAAGAATGAAATGTTTTTGCCAAGTGTGACTAATCTGAGGTTTGTAACAATACGTTGGTCAGCAAACCACTTCTGTCTCGAACAATCAAACCTATGATTTCTTCTAGTTTGCTTTTTGTATCAGAGTAATGTTGAGGTTTTGAGTGCGTGACAACCAATGCACAAGGTAAATATAATGGAGATGTCTCATTTTCATGGGCCTTTTCAAATGTTTATAAATATTTGGGTTTTTAATTAAGATATTTTCTTATTATGGATGGCAATGCAGCTGCTGGCTGGCGTTACTTCAAGGAGAATGTGAGTCTTGGCTTGTGGTTCAGGAAATGAGTGGTCGTTTAGGCTCATTCAATAGCTTTGCGATTTTTTTCTTGTAGCCAAGGTGTAGGCCTACATAATTGCTCAAGCTGATGTAGAATGGCTTTTATTTCAAATTTTGAAGTATTTTACATTAATATGCCTGAATCACATGCAATCCATTAATTTTGTGCTCAAATAACCGTACAAAACTCAGCGTACATAGAACCACGGTCATTAACTTTGTTGTGAAGATCATTGCCCTTTGCAAAATTAGAAAATTGTGAGTTACTGTGTTAGCAGTTATGGAGTTTTTTATTTTCTTCTGAATCAGTATTAATATACAAAGCATAACATTGTTATTACAAAGCAAAGTCATCCCTAATAATGCAAGATTATATCAATTAAGTGTGTGATGAAATCAACAAAAACAAGCTGTAAAGCTGGTAGTTTTGAAAAACAGTTCTTGAGCCCCTAGGAAATAATGGCAGTGATATAAAATTGAATAGAAACTTTTGTTCAGATGCTTTTGATCATTCTATATTTTTTGTTTTGGTTTTCTGACAATTTAGCTGAAAGTTGACTTCATTTATTGTAGAATTGCTTGGAAGATATTTATAGGCTTGGGCTTATTTGACAGTTTTTTTCAAATTTTTCACATATTGCATAAGAATTCACACAAACCCTCTAGTTTTTAGAGCAGTGTGCCCTTGTGCTGAGTAGTAGATCAGAATGGTAGTGAGTAGGATAGTGGATGAGGTATGCAAATGGTAGCTGCTTTTTGCATTTTGCTGTAGTTTTCTAACACCAAATTGACAGTAAAAATAAATGCAATGGTCATTTTAGTTGTCTATTTTTCATTGATATTGGCAGAAAATCTTTGCGTTAGTTCCAAAGAAGCTTACTTCCCACTGACCCCCTTGTCTACTTCATTGCAAAACTCTAAAGTGATCGTTTTTGTTCTTGTAGGTAATGCAGAAGACTACTTTAAATAGAGTTGATGAGGTACCTTTCTCTAGCACATTGTATTAAATTGGTTTGAAGATGCTTTTTTTCTTTTCACTATCTTAGCTAGTGAATTTTGAACCTTGGAAGATTTAGGCAATACATTCATGAAGTGAAATTTAAAGAAATTTGCAATGTCATTGTATTTAGTGTACTCTGTTAATTGAGGACTTTATCTATTTCTACCAATAGAATTAAAACCAAATAGACATTGTTGGCTTATCTGCTGTTCCTCTCATTTTAGGAGGAGAAATCAGATGGTGGCAAGGTGAATCAGCCAGAGAGATTAAGTGATGGAGGTAATACTCTTTCTTTGGAGATTTTGATAATAAGAGTAGTATAATATTACATAGTTTAATATTATGTAATATAGTGCAAAGTATAATTTATATAAATCCAATAGTATAATGTAGTGAAATATAGTATAGTATGAAAAAGCACAAAGTGCATTGAGCAATTAATTTATTTATAAATATATTATATAGCAAATGTGGGTGTGTGTGTGTGTTTGTATATATATATATATATATATATATATATATATATATATATATATATATATATATATATATATATATATATATATATATATATATATATATATATATATACATATATATATGTATATATATATGTTTATGAATAAATATATACATATACATATATTTAAATGCATATAAATATACATAAATTTATATATAACAGATTATATGCAAGATTTTCAATTGCAACTATTGTATTTTTGAGAGTATATATGGTTATTGCACCATTTTAGCAAATGTGTCTCCATTGCATGCTGCCGCCATCATGGGCAATAAGGTTGAAATGTCTGTATTGTTGAGAGAGCGTATGTATTTGTCCTTTGCAGTTTTGTTGAATATTGTTCTTTTTAACTTATTTTTAGCTTAAAAGTTTTAATGTACTATTTGAGATTGAGAGACCTGACAGATGATATTGTAGGACCAGGATTATAAAGATCAACTAGATTTATATGTAATTTTTCATACTAGAGACAGTAGCTGACAAGATCATGCTACTCTGATGAAGTCTTGAAAGTATTTGATGAATCCTTAAAGTACATCTTGAGGCTGCTTGTCCCATTACCACTAGTTTACTAATTATCAGTGTATGAATCAACAGATTCTACCTAGAATGTTTTTCTCTTATATCTATGCTTTTGTTCTCTGAAGAACTAATTGGTTTTTTTGATTAAGTAATGACATCAATATTCATTTCAGATAAAAGAGATATCGATAAAGGTGACAAGATTGGCAGAACACCACTTGTATGTATGACAGATGGTTTCATAGTTGCATAGTCAAATTGTTATTTGTATATGTACTGGTGTCATCTTTTTGATTCTGATGTCCTCCAGACTATATACTAGGATTTTGATGTTAAGAACTTTTAGTTATTTGCAGAGTTTGTGCTACTTCTTGAACTCCTTAAAGAATCCTCAGATTTGATTTACATTTTTAAGGATACCTCAAAACTCCATAAAGTCACACATTTTTTAAATAAACTCCTTTACAACTGTTTATTTCTAATAAATTCTTGGGGGAGAGGATTTTCAGCAGCAGATTTATTTAGGAAATGATATGCATTTATCAAGGAAACACACAAATATGCCTTTAAAAAATTATTTTTTTTGATCCTTAAAAACTCCTTCAGAAATTTTTAAGTTTTATCTACTCACCACAACATGAGCTCTGTATTTAGAACTATCAGACTTGAAGTCAAGAGGATCATTAGTTCAATTTTGGCTAGGCAGTTCTCCTAGCATGGAGAGGAATATTGGTATACATGATTTTGAATTGCAAGTTCCAACAGCACTTGGTGTAAAGACATGTTGTCTTTGTATATGCCTGTTTATGCAGGATTTTCAGTATGACTCTTCAATGTAAAATTATGCAGCACCCCCAAACAAATCCATTTGTCTGTAGATTTGTATGTTTTTCTCAGATTTACAGCATCCTTGGTGACAGATATGAGTGTGCTGAAGCATTGCTAAAGGCTGGAGCTGATGTATGTTGCTTTGCATTATTTCATCAGTATATTGTATTTAAATGATATTTTGGAACTATAAATTCATTTAGGCTTAGTTAGGAACCTTGCATTTAGAATATCCACACATTAATGCTAAAAATTTGGCCCTCTCTCACCAAAATATGTACATTTTCAAATTAAGTAAATTTCATTGCTGATCTTTATGGATGTAAAATTATATTCCTCAACCCCTACCTAACCTGCCAAAAATGCAAATGCTATGAAAATGAACTTCAAAATATAGAGGTTAAAAATAAGGTGTTAGAAAACAGCAAAGCTAAACTCAGGCCTCGTGTTTTTTGTTTTACATAATAGTGTATGCAGTTTGATGCTAGAAAGCAAAATAGGTGTGATAAAGAACATCCAGAGATGAATGCAACTGCACAAACAACTCTACAAAGTATTTTATGAATGCTAAGTGATAAAAATATTTACACTTTGATGTTGGATCCACCCTCTCCCTTTCCTGCACCATCCATAGCCACCTAAAAGTTAAGCAAGTTTTGCCAATCACGTCCCATTTCCAGGTGGGTGTCATAGATTCTTAGTCTCTTGCAGCTAGTTACAGCCAATAGTGGATAGGAGCACCTGTGACCCAAACAATATGGTTAGAAGTACAGTGGGAGGTGCTGCTTGAGCTAGCATATTTCCTTAGGACAGATAAAAATATAGACTGTTCATCTACCATTGCATTTCTCATAATTTGGCATGCATCTTTCATCATATCTATAATCCTGTGGCTTTCATAGTGAGGATTTTGTTAAAAATTATGAATAATTATTTATTAAATAGCACAATTTTGCAAGAGCTTTTCTCCACCAAGCCAGAGAATAAACCACAGATTTTGAGAAAGGTTTTAGCAAAACATGCTTAGCCACTGCTAATCCAAGAGAATGCTTTGGTAGTCAGGCTGAGGCTTGAAGCAGCCAGGTAGAGAGGAGTCATCTCTTTGCACATATCCTACTATCCAAAATGAGATTTTTGAGATAATTCCTCTCTCTCTCATTGCATGGATTGCGCAAAAATGTCCTAGGTGCTATCACCTACTTGCCCTCGCATATGAGCCTTCAATTATGGGGCAGTTTGTTTTCAGTATACATCAGATCAAGAGCAGGTAATTGCAGCTTTAGTGTACATGAGGATTTTTAGGAATGTGCCTTCTTATGACAGCATTAGAACTCAAAGCATACAGTAGAAGCTACAATGAAGAAACGTTTGACTTGTTTTGAGAGATCTTCTTTGTGATCAAAGATGTATGGAACATTTAAGAGCACAGACTTTTTCGAAAATTGAAATTCCAGTTTGTACTGGGAAGTAACAATTTAAGCAATTTTATTAAGTTAGCCATACACATTTCATTATTAGATAGTCATGAGGATTATTCTAGCAACATCTACTGTTAAAAGCATGTTCACAATTAAGAGTTACACCTAGCAAAATGCCTTTGTTGACATCCGTGCTTGACTTCTCCTCCCTTACTCAGTTCAGCTGTCTAGGACATGCTTCCAGCATCTTTGCATCGGCAGGAGTGTTCAGGCATGATGCTGGAGCTGAAAATGGTATTTGCTTATGTGCCTGGTGTGTGATATTATTGTTTATCAGAATGTAAAGTTGGGTAAAAGTCTTTTTGAGGCATATAGCAAAGCTCTCAACAAAAGAAGAGAGAGTAAAGCTGAAAAGAGAGAGATATATGATCAAGTGTTTTTGTTAGATAAGTTGTAGAAATCTAAGAAGGAGGTTGGACATTCAATAGAATACACGTCTTGGAAAGAACGGTGACTTGTGAGACAGTGTTTGGAGAACAAGTAATCAAACTTGGAACATGTACCAGCTACATGGTATTTCACTTTTTGTAGGTAAACAAAACTGATGTTGATAAGAGAACAGCTTTACATTGGGCTGCATACCAGGTATTTTTTGTATTTTGTTGACTTGAAATACACGTTTTTATAAGGAAAAAGCTCTTTAGCTTTAGCCTTAATGTTTCTTATTTTTCGTGAAATCCAACCTTAAAAGTTTCTTAAATTTAAAGACTTCCTATCACAATAGCAACCCAGTTTAGGCACTTGCGATGCAAGAAAAGGATGCTCAAATTTTGTGAGGCTTGTAATGAATGTTCGTTCTATTTTCTTGCTTGTTTTGATAAAAAATTTTCTCGTAAAGACAGTTTTTGTAAGTTGTTATTTAACACTCAGCCTGCCCACGTTTCTTAAATTTTTCTTAATTTTTGCCTAATTTCAGCCTCATATTTCTTATAGCCATGTTTCTTATAAGCAAAATATTTAACTCCTGTATGGAGTATTTAATCATAGCTTAACAGCTAATTTGTTTGGTAGCCTTTTTCAAATGTCATAGTCTCATCTGATCATGTATTTCTGTTGAAGGGCAATCTGAGACTTGTTAAACTGCTGATTGACAAAGGAGCAATGCAAGGATGGCAGGACAAAGAAGGACAGTAAGTTATTTTTCTCTCATCTTCGACAACCACTTCAGGCCTGTCAAATAGCCACCCACCATTGTCTCACAACTTCATTTTCATAGCTTGACCAGGGGCGAAGCTAAAGAAAATTGTTGGCTGGGTACATAACCCCAATTTACCGACAAACAGACTTCGTTCGAGCCCAATTTTCCGAGAAATAGGACTTTCCTTGAGTTTTATCAGCAATATAACGTTGACGAGCACTATTGAGTTACGTCAAATGTGCCGACAAGCTGAACATTGGGAAGGGCACGGCGCCTCCGCACCCCTATGGCTTCGCCTCTGAGCTTGAGTTATCGTTCTGTAGCTGCTGGCATCTGGAAAGCAGTATTCTGCAATGGATTGATTTTATATGAGTTCGTTGTTTTGAATTCTAGATTGTGAATTGCTGTGAGCTGATTGATGTATGTTGCTTGGATCGGCAGCTTTTTATGTTGTCGGAGGCCACTCATCGCCTAACCCTACTGTATTTTTCGATGTTGTTTGAAGTATAACCTTTCTCACAGCACGAAAAAGCGGCAACATTCTTTTGACATACTTAAAAGCTTTTTTCGTCCGACACTAATCAGAGGATGAAAACGTCGGATAGTGACCTAAAGGTTAACCGAAATATATATCCAGATGTGGTCACATGTGATAGGATGCGTCTAATTGGCCCCAAGAGTGGCCAATTTGAGAAAACGAACTCTTTTTGTCTACTCAAGACTGGGTTTTGAGTCTTGATGTAAACAGATTCCAAAACACTTACATGAAAAGACGATCTTGCTTGCCCAATGATCCGAAAATTGTCGTCTGTATAAGTTTTGGCACATTCTGGATTTGCAATAAGATGCTGTCCTATGGCAGACTCACAGTGAATTTTAGACTTATTGTTTTTACATGTACGAGGTGGCTGCTCTGTTGCGGCATTACTTTTCTTCCTGATGCTCGTGGGGACATGTTATTTTATTGTCTGCTAATCTCTGCGTAGTGCGTCATACGTACCGAGCTTCATATCGGCACGAAAATTCATGAACTACACAACTTTTTTGAGTGGTAGGAACGCAATCTTTTTAGCAGATGGTAGCATAACTCTAGTGTTGTAAACCACATGGGGCTTCACAGCATAGAAACAAGATGTAATGGCTTTACTGATTTGATTTTCAAACTTTGATGAAACTTTTCTGCACGGCAAAGAGTAGCTAAGCTATCACAGGAACATACATTTATATTTATGGGTTTAATTAATTCCCTTTGACTTTCCATCATAGGACTCCACTACATCTGTCTCTTAGCCATGATAACATAAAGGTATGAACTTTTCTTCAATTATTTGATCATTATTTAGAAAATTATTCGTAAGAACGTGGATCTCTTCAAGATAACACTGAATACCAATTCTGGTTTTACCTATTGCTTCTGTGAAATTGATTTATTGTCATATTTTATCATATATTATCATCTTTTATCATATTTTACCATATATAGTAAATTACCATAGATTATCATATTTTTTTATTAAGCTACAATTATACAATGTAAACGATTGTTTCAATAAGAGACCACTTTATAGGCAACCTAGTGCTAGACAGTCTAAGATTTAAGAAACTTTTAGAACTACAAAGAAAGTGCTAAGAAACTTTAGACAAATGGCACATTGAAATCGTTACCTGGTTGAACAACGTAAAGCTGTGCCAAACAATGTGAATATGACATTGCTTTAGAATTTAACTTGTATTGACGCATTTTGTTTATTATAGGACTATTAGTTCGCTGTATTCACGTTCTGCGTACGCACAGCAATTTAGTTCGCTATATTAAAAGTTTTTTGAGAAACTTTTAGAACTGAAATGTGGCCTAAATTAAGAAACTTTTAGTACTAGGCCTTTAGCTATGTTTTTTGTAAAAAGATACGTATAATATTATACTACGAGGCATTGCAAAATGCTAAAATCGCATTTGAATGGTTGCTGTGATATTCACCTTCAGACCTTTTTCAGCACTCAATATTGCTGAAGAAAACGTGTGATTTGTTTGCCATAGTTATAGAAAAAAGCACGCCAGTTTATGTTGAAATGATACACCACCTACGCAACCATGTGTATTTGTCTAGCTCAAGCATATGGTTTTGAGAATTTCTTTCCTTCTTCTAATTTCAAGTTGCCATACTTTGTTAAAGATTTAAATGTCAAAGTAATTCGCATGCGAACTTGTTACGTGCGATTCTTGTTGCATGCGATTCTTGTTGCATGCGATCCCTGTCACTTGTGATTCTTGTCGCATATGATTCTTGTTACATGCAATTCTTGTCACATGTGATTCTTGTCACATACGATTATTGTCACATGCGATTCTTGTCACATACGATTCTTGTCATTTGCGATTCTTGTGACATACGATTCTTGTCACATGCGATGCTTGTCACATGCGATTTTTGTTACTTGCAATACTGTTTCAGGTTATGGCAAGATTGTTGAAAGATGCAGATATTGATTGCTGTGATGGTAATGGGGTATGGTCGTTTGTTGCTAGCTATTTTAGTGGATTATAAATTGTATCTATATTGATCATTAATATGAATTAGTTCGATTTTGATAAATTTTCTTTCGATTATGTTGGGTCTGAATTTCATGACGCTTGCCCTGAATCAGTCAGTTGAAAAAGAATTTTAGAATCGGTTGTCTCATATATTTTAGAGTGCTCTTGAGAGCTTAATAAAGGGGAGTTTATAATTTTTTGAATTTTTCCAGCCCCCAAACCCTATGAAGAACCTATTTTTTATTTAAAAATCATCTGTTCAAAATACAGTAGACCTACTGCATAGTCCCGTCATCCTCCCCGTTGCACATCGAGTTTGCACTTCAACATTGTGCGAACTACGTTGCTATTAGCAAGTGAAGAGCTTCCCAGCCACACAGCTATTGAGACCCCCCACTTCTATTATACGTCTGAAAGTATCACTGTTGGCCATATTCTATATATCACCTATACTTTGCACTAGATCACTTTAGCTGTTTACAAGAGTACTAGTCATGCGTCGAGTACCGTAACCAGATCATTTGCAGTGACGTAACCGATATAGGTTGGAGTTAGGACACCTTCTAAGGACCCCCAAGCTCTTGGGGTCCTGAAAGGGTCCCTCAGAGGCTTTTTTGTATTTTGTGGAGTGAAAATTAAAATAGGCTCCCAATCTTACTTGATTCTTAGTGGCTCCGAGTGTCTCTCTTGCACCACTGATCACGTATCCTATCTAGAATCGAGGTCAGGTCTCGTATATATTCTAGTGGCTCCAATAGGAGGGTAATAGAATAGGGTGTTCATGTCGGCCAATTTTCAATAGAAGGGTTGCTAATAAAGGGAAAGTCTGCATGTTGGCAAAGTTTCAATAAGAAGAGGGTGCTAATAGAAGGGGGTATGCTTGTCGGACAATTTTTAGTAGAAAAGGGGTGCTAATAGAAAGTGGTTCATGCTAGTAAATTGTTTTATTAAAAGGCGATTTAATTTTCTTCGTGTTCTGATCATGATCGATTTGTAAAATTTAATAGAAGGGGTTGTAAAGTTTAATAGAAGTGGGAGGGAAACTTCTCCCGAAATTAGTAGATGAGGGTATCTATTAGAGACACTAAGGTACTCACTGTAGATTACCAGTGAAAGAAATTCACTGTGTATCTCGTGCATTCTTATGCAATTCCATTTTGTTGTGCAAGTAGTACCAGCAAGTAGTCTTTTATCACTAAAAGTGTGGCTTGTTTATTTCTACTTTCAAACTGTGGTCGTTTTTCTTTCCTTCAGATGACAGCCCTACATTTTAGCGTAGCATATGAGCGTGTTGAGCACACAAAAATGCTGCTTCATGCAAAAGCAAGTCCTGGCTGTCTTGATAAAGACAAAAAGACGGTTTTACATTGGGCAAAAATGAACAAAGATACAATCATTGTTAGTAAACTGTTGGTGAGTACTCTTGGCCTGATTGATGCAAAACCCAGATAGTTACTTTTGTGAAAGTATGTGATTAAAAATTTCTTGACAAGAAGATTAAAAGTGCTCGTTATAAAGAAATTTTCTTATCTTTATTTCGCAGATGCCAAAATTTTCCTACCGCTAAATAGTGTCTTTTGTTTTCTCTTGGTATATCAAGCTGCGATAGGTTTTTTAGTTTGTTGAGCCTATTGGATGAATTCAGGTGTACAAGTTCCCAAGTGTTTCCGGGAACGAAAGTGGCGCAAATTTTCATTAATGATCAGGTGCAGCACGATGATATGTTCAATTGTGGGGGGGGGGGGGAAGGGACTAGAAGATGAACTTTTCTGAGGAAAGCGAATGTGTGATAAAGTCAATGGGAGAGCAGATGCATCGTCAGCCCAAGTGAAGTAATGTTGTAAGAAACTCTAGGCTAAAATTTAAGGAGCAAATAGAATATAAGTAAAAACTCATGCACATTGGGATATGCTCTTCCTTTTTTCTTTGATTTGATTTTCCACAAGCATTGACAAAAGAGGTTGAAATACCTGAAGTTTAAAGTAGTCCAATTTTTGCCATGCACAAATGGGGTTTAACTGAACGTGGTGTAGTGTAGAACTTAAGGCGTCACAAGGCACTTGTGCATCAGGCCATTAGTGCAGTCAAACTTTTTGTGCCATATGGCGACTTGAAGGAAAATGGAAGAAAATGTTAGACCATACGAAGGAGTGACTATATGATACTTTGGATAGTATTATCACCTCTAGCAAGCTTTTCTAGAAAGATTCGTTGAGTACTAAATACTGAAACTGTACATACTCGTGCTAGTAGAATCGGCTTTCCTGCTATCAAAGACGGTGACTTACAATCATATAAATCCGCTCAGACGCCTAGGTTCATAGCAGCTATGAAGACAAAGATGCTGCAATTTGCGGAGAAACCTTTAAGGTGGAGATACCATATACTACCTGATAGTTCAAGATCGTTTACTTCTTGTTTAATAGTCGAAGCTGTTTATAGCATACTTCTATTGACTATGCTTATATCAGTTAGGCCATAGTTAATGATTAAACTTAAGTGTTGTGCCGCTATTTTTAAAAGCGCTATTTTTGAAAGTAATTGCCATGTTCATAAATTTCTTTGCATTTTGAAAGGAAGATCAATTCTAGATTTACGTACAAAATAGTTTAAAATTTTACGACAGTTTCTGAGTCTCACATTGCCATACCAACGATCGTGTTATTAACAGAACTATAGCATTGAGTACTGTTATGTTTTAGAACATATTGACTGAATGCAGCATGACAATGAAATTTAATAGTTTTAGTGCATTTCAGCATGAATTATTAGTATCGATATTAAACTGCCTAAGCATGAAGCTCTTTGTAAAAAACTAAAGCTATTTTCAATTAAGTGATTGTGAAAGATTTCTTACGAAAGTCAAAATCACCTCCTTTTCTCTCTGTTGTTACAGATTGTCGTTTATACCTGACTGTTTCTTTCTTGCTTTTATTGTTGTTGTATTTAATAAGAAATTTCAATTGGGATGTAAGTCCACTCTAAGTTTTCCCTTCGATGCAATGTTTTGTTATTCTTTCAGGATTATGAAGAGGTTTTGTTGATTTTGAACTCTAAAGATAGCGAAGGCCAAACTGCAGTGCATGTGTATGTTGCCTCGAACAATCTGAAGCTTATTGGATACATAACATCACGAAGTGACTGCTCGCTATCGGAGCAAGACCATATGCACAGAACTCCTTTGCATCTAGCTGCTGTTCTAGGTAAAAATTTCTTTCACCTTCTCTCATTTCAATTTTTTTTAGTCATTTCTTTCCTAGGAAGCATTCCTTTCCCCATACTTTCGACGCCCCTGCTGGAAATGTGAGATGAATCATCATCATTTTAATCATCATCATCATCATCATCATCATCATCATCATCATCATCATCATCATCATCATCGTCATCATCATCATCATCATCATTATTTATAATCATAATCATCATTCATCGTCATCATTCATCATCCATCATTCATCATCACCATCATAATCATCATCATCATCATCATCATCATCATCATTATCTTTATCATCATCATCATCATCGGTATCGTCATCATCATCATCATTTCAATATTTTATAGACGGTAACCCATTCAGCTAAGATGGTTTGCAAAGGACCGTCTGTGTACAAAATATAAACTAAAAATTTCTGAAAAAAGTAAAAAGTACCTATTTTAAAAATTCTACATTTAAAAGTGTATTAAGCTAAATATATAAAACAGCTATTTGCAAATACGACTTAAAAGATGCCAGAGATGTTGCACGTTTGGCACCGAGTATCCTTTTTGCCCATTATTAGTTTATTTCAGAGGTAACTTCAAATCCCCATCAGTGTTTCTTAGGGCTCTACAAGATTTTTGAGAATTTCGAGGTAATTTGGAGCGAGCTCATTGAGGAACTTAAAAGCTATAGGTTGTAACTCATTTTCGTTAAGTTCGCTAATTGATCTTAAAAATCGAGAGCACAAGAACCTAAATACGTGCTAGGTCAAAGCCGAGCTTACAAGTTGAGAGATCATGGGAATCTGATGGAAAAATTCCTTTGATTGTACTTGTTTCATTCAAATTTTATTATTAACATAGCATGTTTTTATACCCAATTAAAAAGAAGCTTTTTATTATAACTTATAATATAAGACAGCTTTTTTCGAGCCAGTGCTGAAACTTTCTTTAACTTTTTCACGACTCCATTTTCATAACTGTCTGACGACTTTCTTGGAAGAAATGTTTGAACTCTGAAATTTGCGGAGGTACATTAATGAAAATTGCTAAAAACTCCACGTACACCTGAAATATTGAGAAATACTAATCGACAATGGACGATAGGCTGTCAAACGATAACCAACATAATTTATGTATTTAATATTTTTAGCTTTTTGAACAGTCGAGTGCTACTGTCTTGTAAACCATTTTCTTGTAGAAAAACATATACTCGGAATATTGGTGCTGATATTTCTACCGGAGTCTTTTGCCCAGTATTTGTTTTCTTGAATCCCTTCATTTTTATTTATGATTGAGTCAAATATATCAGATCTTAGGGTACTTGAAATTAGTCACAATAAGTGTAAATATTTCAGCTTTTGACTCAATTTTTCTACCAGTTTATTGGGAATTTGCTCTCTCTTGTAAACTAGTTATAATGCTTCTATTCGTTATGAGTAAAATTAGAAATCGACTTTGTGCTTTTCTCACACAGGACACACTGAGATTGCAAAAGTTCTTCTACGCCGTGGATGTGACCCATTGAAGCCTGATAATAGCGGAGTACGTCCACTTCACTACGCTGCCCAGAATAACTTTGCTGAGACAGTGAATGCCATGTTGATGCATGAAAATGTTAAGGATGTGCCTGATAATAATGGACGAACAGCTCTTATGTGGGCAGCTGCGAAAGGTTTGTACTTGATACATCTGTAGCGCTTATCATTCTTTAATGAAGCTTTAAAACTCGAAGCTTTGTGTTTTGAATGTAGATGTGTAGTTATTTCTGAAAACTATTACTTATGGGAATTGCTAAATTGACATACATTGATGTCGGTTAAAGTTCACTGCAATTGTTGGTTCGTGTTGGTGACACTTCGGTGACATTCCAAGCTTGGAGAAAACTCTTGTAAGTTGGGAAAGCAAAGCTCCGGACACGTTGGACTTTGTTAATGGAAGCTAAATCTACTTCTGATTCAAGTATAACGTGCACTGAGTCTTCTTTTACCACCCTAAAATATATTAGAAAATCTTTTGAGCTACGTACCTCGGTTTTCGCAGCCACCAAAGTGTGAAGGCCAATCGTAAAGTGAGTGCATTTGCAAGGGTTGCGAAATATATAGACTTGTTGCGTCAACTTTCAAGTACTGCCCTTTGATTTGGATGTTCTGTGGAAAAATAGCGAATGGCATCGTAGAGAGAGTACATAAACGGGCACTTAGAATACTACTGGACAACCATGAATCCATGTTTGAAGCTTTGTTAGCAAAGAATAACGAAATAAATATCCATACCCAAAACCTTCGTGTACTTATGATTGAGATATATAGAACACTTAACAATACCAATCCACCCTTCATGCAGGAGTATTTTATAAGAAAAGACGTCAAATGTGACCTCAGAGCTAGACATTTGCTGCAAATTCCTGCTGCAAGTAGCACTACGTTTGGTGTTGATTCTATAAAATTTCGAGGTAGCCTATTGTGGAACAGCACACCTGATTTAATAAAAGGAGCGTCATCAGCTGCTATATTCAAAAAGAACATTAGAAATTGGAATGGAGAGGAATCTAAAAATGCTTCCTAGTTTTATACTTTGTAATTTATAGTAGTTTTCGGTTTGTCTTTTTATTGTAAATAGTTGGTCTGAATTAGCTCGCATTTTTTAAATGCAGAGCTAGGAAGAAACGCCAACTTAAAAAAAATAGAAATAGGAGTGTTAGAAACGTGAACGAAAAATCGTAATGGACTTTGGCCGACATCAATGTATATCAATTTAGCAAATCTCATCATAGGGGATTTTGCGTTGCCTGTCCTTTTCGGTCTAGTTTTGAGTGACATATGTCCATCCTAGAAGACATGCTTCTTGTTCTTGGAAATAACAATCTATACATTGCCTTTGTGTAACATCGCTTTTTAGGAGAGTCAGGAGCTCACAATCTTCAATGTATTGTTTTCGAAGATCTTAGATGTATGACACATTAACAGTAGGAGACATGAAAGTCTGCTCAGAGCTTACTATAATCATAGACGCCCTTGTAAGGGCATGATAAAGCAAGCTACGATTTTCTACAATGGCTATAATATCACTCTCTTGTTGACTTTGGTAACTTTTATAGTTTTTTTATCAAGAACATTGCATTTGTTCTCGGAAACAGAGCCTTTGCCTGTGCTTACTAGATTGCCGTCTTTCTGGTCATCCTGGTTACAACTAACCTTGCATTTGTTATCCGAAAAAGCCTTTGCCTGTGCTTACTAGACTGCCGTCTTTCTGGTCTTCCCGGTTACAACTAACCTTGCATATGTTCTCGGAAACAGAGCCTTTGCCTGTGCTTACTAGATTGCCGTCTTTCTGGTCTACCTGGTTACAACTAACCTTGCATTTGTTATCCGAAAAAGCCTTTGCCTGTGCTTACAAGATTGCCGTCTTTCTGGTCTTCCTGGTTACAACAAACCTCATAAACATAAAGGGGTGTAAAATATAGCGGACCACGGCACCAATAGTCCCCAGAAAGGAAAAAGGAAGAAAAGGAAAAGGTTGAAGGAAAGGAGGAGAGGAAGAAAAAGGAAGAATGCGCGAAGGAGAGAAAGAGAAGGGAACATAAAAGGAAAATATGAAAGAAGATGTAAAAACCAAGCAAGGATAAAAAGTTCGGAAGTGAAAAATAAAAAATGAGGACTGAGGACAGAGCTGGCATTTTTATAAACATCTTTGTCAGATTATCTAATAAATTTTGGTGGAGACTCAAAAGTGCATATACTTTTGTTTTTATACGTATAAGAACTTACATTAACACATTACAACCCACACAATCTACATTACAAAACTACGAGGATGATACCAGAGGGTGCAAATTATCATGACTACCCATTGGCCTTTTAGGTATTCCTCTGGTCAAAAAACTAAATTCAAACAGTTAGACACACATAGTCACTTTGGATTTTTGACCAGAGGAGAAACTTGAAAAGAATCTAAATACAGCAATTAAACAAGAATACAATAACGGGATAACAGGAGAAGAGAATTGCACGATGATGTTACCAAGTCATTCAACACGTCTGTAAGAGTGGATATATTCCAGTTTTGCTCTGAGAATTTTTCCATTTGAATCAAAAGATAACTGTTCATAGCCGTAAAGGATGATTTTTAGCAGCTCTTCATTCGAGAAGCATATTATTCCATGAGACAACAATATAGCATTCACACTGGATAGACTTCTGAACGAAAGAAGCAAACTACCTTTCATGGAGTAGAACAGAAAGTTGAAAAAATAGGTGTCTTGGAACCTTTCCAATCATTGTGAAGATAGAACATTAGAAAACTTTTTTTAATCTTCCTGATTGTATTTTTTATTGATCATGACTAACAACTACAAGTAACAATGAACTGGTTGCTATATACATGATTGGTGTTTAAATTTCAGTTTTCATATTTTCTCATGTTAAATTTTTTTCGATTTGCTCGCAGAGATTATTTCCATATTTTCTATGGCTCCAGAAAGTAAAATATTCCCCCCCCCTGAAGACATAGATTGTTGATCTTCCTTTTCAATCATGTGTTTTTGCAATATCTCCGTTTTTTCTACGTTTCTTCCTGAATTTAGCTTCTTTTTTATGTTTACTTAAGGAGCATACGATGCTTTAAAAGTGCTGATTATGCACAAACAAGACCTCTTGGCTTCAGATGAGACTGGTGCTACAGCACTCCATATGGCCAGTGAGGGTGGCCACCTTCAATGCGTCAATTTGCTCTTACAAAATCATGCAGGAGTAAATATTGTGGACAACCAGCAATACACTCCATTGTTTTCTGCTTGTCAGATGGGACACAAAGATGTTGTGGAAACTCTTCTTTTGAGTAAGTAATTAGGCAACTCCAGTTTTGGTTAGTATAAATGTTAACGTGGTTAAATGATCCCACCACCCACTTTCCAAAGATGCTTGTTTGCACCAGGTTGTACAAACAAAAATACTTCAATTTCTCCGAGGTATATAACTAAAGTCCTCTTCTTGTATATTGCAAAAAAACTATTTTCAGTCCCAGAATCTTTTCATCTTCTTCTCTCTCGATTCTTTTCCAACTCCCATACTTTCTTCCCACACTCTCTTTTCCAGAGGGTTCTACCTGAATTACAGAAGAAAACTAAGACTATGATAAAACCAAGGGAGCTTCTACGGGACCTCTCACATAACGCTCTGTGGGCTGTACAAGCCAACACAGTTACAGATGAGGTAATTGTGGTAAAGAGGTAATGTCCTGCGTAGGAATGGTGTATTAGTGTGCAAAAATTGGTTAGAGAAAGATTCTACGTCTTCTATTTGCCAACCATACCATCAATTCCATCTTCTATCCCGGATAATTGGGAACTTTAGCGTACGCTGGGTCTATAATTAGACTGTGTTTACATTTGAACGGGACCAGTTTTTGTCCGGTGCAAAAGTGTAATGGAATGGCCTTGCGTTTACTATTGTGGATCACTCTTGTACCAGACCAACTTCGATCCAATATAGAAGCTTATTAGCTTAGCCTTGAAATTGTTGTACCGGATCACTTTTGTACCGGAACAACTTTGACAGACACACTTGGCAGGTAGTGGTGGACCGCGCAGTGTGCGCAGAAGCTGATTAGCTTAGTCTTGAAATTATTGTACCGGATCACTTTTGTACCGGAACAACTGTAAACTGCTACAAGTGAAGACGCAGCTTATGTAATTGAGTTGTGTTCAAAATGGTGTTCAGACTGCATTCACATAACTGTATGTTTCGCCTCCACTCTTTATTACCCTTTCCTTTCGTATGTTATTACACGCAATTGTACTGAAGTATTAAATATTCACTTCTTTGGATTTATATGGATTTCACCATTAAAAGGTGTGGTCCTTAAAGAGCGTAGCCGCTGAAGCTCCCAGTAATATTGTTAGTAATTCTTTCATTTAAAATCGGCTAAAGAGGTATAGGTACAAGCTAATTTATGTCAGCTATCTACAAAATAGTGACATGTAAATATATATATATATATATATATATATATATATATATATATATATATATATATATATA
>OLMO02000301.1:4898096-4913034 GCA_900291935.2 Cassiopea xamachana
GTGTGTGTGTGTGTGTATACATACATACACAAGTAAGCGTTACTATGATATGATTAAGATGCAATGCAACACCTAAATTGAAATAGAAAACTTTGCATAATCTGCAGTTCCTGGCATCGTGTTTGTGGGTTTTTATAAGCCTTTGGAAAATTAAGGGCGTTTGATTTTTTCTGTTCTTATGGTAGTGTCTCCCGTACTTATCCTCCCACAAATCTAACTTTATTAATTCCCAGATCACTTGTTTTTGCCTTTGGTATTTGTGTTCCCTGCATCAATGCTTTAGTAGTAACTGTGAGTTGTGGCTGTTGTTTTGCAGATGGTGCAGCTACTGATCTGGAAGACAAAAAAGGTCGAACACCGCTACACTGGGCAGCTGTTGGAGGTATAACTGACATTTGCGCTATGCTTATAAGTAAAGGCGTTGATATCTCCAAAAGAGATAAGTTAGGGTGAGGAAATTGCTCTTTTTCTTATTTTTCAAATCCATTGAATATTTCCTATGCTTGGGTTATAGAGTCTATGTTAAGATATATCTATCAGTTTTTGATATATATACATATATATATATATATATATATATATATATATATATATATATTTATATTTATATTTATATAATACCTATGTACGTGGGGTAGCGTAGTGGCTGGAACACTTGTTTCCTGTGTGGAAGGTCTACGGTTTGAGTCACACTCGAGGCCTTGGCTGTATGCTCGCTCATTGTCTATCCAGCAGCGATTGGGTACCTGGTGGCAACACTGGGAGGGATAAAGACGGTGAGGAAAGGGACTGGCTATCTCACCTCTCATACCGATGGTCTCTCTAACAGGCACTTCCCTATGAACGAAATTATATTAGACTACCTTTACATATGCCTTTACGCATTAAATATATTGCAGAATTAGTCGCTTTCGTGTATTTTCCTCTTATTTGGAGTATTTTCCAAGCACAACAAGCATTAATGTTAACATGGAACTGATTTGCTTACCTCAGTTCTAGAGAGACTACACTCCTGTATACGCAAAATCATTGTAGTTAAGTTGTGTTCTTAACAAACTGCGCAAATTGGAGGATATTCAATTGATAACGAGAGTCACTGAATTATCTTGTTTTGCTGCCACTTCCCTGAAGTTTCGCTTCTTTGTTTCTGCAGGCGTCCAGTACTCCATTACGCTGCCTATGGAGGTTTTTATAGCTGCATGGCCCATCTTTTGGACTCTGGAGCTGATGTAGACGCTCGTGATAATACAGGTGTGACAGCATTGCACTGGGCATGCGCGTCAGGATCATTAGATGCGGTGAAGCTGCTTGTAAAGCATAATGCATTTTTGAATTACGTTGAAACCGAAGGCGATAAACTTGCACCGTTGGATTACGCAATCTCTGGGGAACACCAGGATGTCGTCCAGGTTTGTAAGATAACCTTTTTGGCTTCTTTATGTTTGTAGGTACACGTTTTGTTTTATGAGAAACAAACTCTCTGGCTTCAGCCTGTATATTTTTAATATTTCGTCAAATCCAGCCTTAAATAATTCTTAAATGCTTCTTAAATTTAAAGATTTCTAATGACAATAACAACCCAGATTAGGCAACTTTCATTCAGGAAATATGATATTCAGGGTTTTTAAGGCATGTAATGGATGCTGTTTTTATTTTCGTTCTAGTTTGGTTACGAATTTTCTTGTGAGAACAGTCTTTCAAGTTATTGCTTGAAACTCAGCCTGCCAATGATTCTTATATGTGTCTTAATTTTTGCCTAATTTCAACCTCATGTTTCTTATAGACATGTTTCTTATAAAAAAACGTGTAGTAGACTTTTCTAAAGTCATAGAGATCAATATAACAGAATTAATGTTATATTTTGGTAGTCATTGACTCTGTTATATTTTGGTAGTCAGTGATTTTGACAAGGGGATTTAAGGGCCTTTTTACAAGGAGGTAGCGTCAGCCTCCTATGAGGTTCACCCTAACAGAAGGCTCAAAGCATAGCCCTACTTTACATGTAAAGTTGTTAAGCTAGGGTCACCCTGGGGATTGGGCTAGCTGTCATGGTCTTCGCAGAGTTGACTTAAGCGTCTTTTTGGATGAGAGCAAATACGTCACAAAGAATGGCAGACAAGCGGCTCTCTGCAATGTAATCAGTTTTGCTCTTATTGTCACTGTTAACTATACATACATACATACATACATTTATATATATATATATATATATATATATATATATATATATATATATATATATATATATATATATATATATATATATATATATATATATATATATATATATATATATATATATATATATATATATACATACATATACATATACATATACATATACATATACATATACATATACATTTCTCCACGTATGTATATTATCTTTTTGTGATGGAAAATGTGGCGCCCGAATGCTACGCTATATGATTTCCATCATATCGAGGCTCACTGAGATAGCCCTCCTCGTATAGTCACCCTGCCTAGACCTTTTAGAAGGCTTGAGTAAGCCAGCAGCTGGCCCTCCTAGGAGGGTCACCCATCCTAGATGATAAGGTGGCCCTACCTGCTTGTAAAACGGTCATTAAGTACAGTTTTTGGGACAAAACCTTTTATAATTGGATTTGCTATATTGACATACATTGATGTCGGTTAAAACCTATTGCAATTTTCGGTTTACGTTTCTAACACTTCGGTGGCATTACAACCTTGGCGAAAACTTTCCGGAGTTTGGAAAACAAAGCTCAGAGCACGTTAGACATTATCAATGGAGGTTAAATCTTCATATGACCAAGTTTTAACGGGCACTAAGTCTTTTTCCCGAACCTAGAAGATATTCAAATATCGTTTGAGCTACGTACCTCAGTTTTCGGAGCATTCGGAATATCACCAGTGTCAGAAACGTGAATTACAATGCAGTTTGACCAACAGAAGTGTACGTCAATGTAGCAAGCTTCTTTTGTATTCGCGTAAAATTAATCCAAATTATTTCTCGGTATTCCACTGAACACCAAGTCGTATCAGGTAAGTATATTTTATGCCGAGAACGAAATATAAAACTGAATTTCCATATCTTGAGCAAGAGAAATGTTTATTTTCTGATGAAGCTAGCCGGAAGAAACGTTTTTATACATAAATATCAAGGTTTTTGGAAAAGTTTCTTTGATTTTTCTACTTACTAATCGATATGTCGATAGTAGAAAAAACGAAGAAACGTTTCCAAAACCTTGATATTTGAAAGGGGGCTAGGCGCTCTGAGCTCCCTGGACTACAATCCTGATTATGCATATTGTTTTCAGCTTTTTTGTGAACTTTTTATGCAAGTTTGGCAATCTCCCCTATCTTTCAACTGACAAGTAGCGCGATAAATTAACCACCACACATTTTTGAAGCATTGGAACTCCATCTGATTGATGTTCTCTTGCTATCTTGTGTGCCAGCTGTTTTGAAACATCGTAGAAATGGCTAGAATTCCGACTCTACTTTATCGAGGAATTTTTTTGTCAACATATTCAAATTTATGGTAGTGGATTAGATGAATTTACTTCCTGAGAACAGCAGATGTGCAGCGAAAATTTACTGATGATGGTTCAAATCATTTTTACATTCTCCCAGAAGAAAAAGCAGCATCGAATGACTGCGGACAGCAAAAATACAAAAAGTTTTCTATAAGACGGACTCCATGCTTGTTTATCAATATCTTATTTTCATAAACAAGTACGATAGTTGTTTAATTTATTTTGATTAGGCTGTTATACCTAGCTTTAATCAGCTAATTTAGGCCTACTATGCATTCCACATCCAGGCATGGGACCCCTAGTTTAACATCCCTTCCGAAGGACGGCGGAGTGAGCTGTTTTGGTCGTTCACCTGGAAGGTCACCCATCAAGTTTCTGACTGTACACAGCCATGCGTAACTTCAGTTAAGCTAATGGAACTGGCTGGGCCGCTTGGCCGCTCACCTCGCTATCTTGCACCCTCCCTATCTTGCTTTAGGCAAATAATTTCTAATTTGATACATGATCTTTCAGAAATTTTAATTATTTGTGCTAGTACTGTTTTTATTATATGCAAAATTATTTCTTACCAGCTTTTTTGCATATATTTAAGTGCATGGGCTTTTGAAAATCGGCATCATTACTTAAGGTGATCCTCCTTAAGATCTGAAATGTGAATGCATGAAATTTGAACATGGATGCTCAAAAATTTTTCTTTGCACGTCTTTCTTGTGTTTACCACTTCTCCCCCCCCCCCCCATTTTGATGCTCTGATCTACACTTGTTTTGTTTCGGTATGCACCTTTCAACTTCTTGATATTGTTTGCATCAATGAGCATTTAAATATTGTATGTTTACATAAACAGCTCTCATTATTAAATGCAGATTGGGTAAATTAACATTTCTTTTCTTAGTTCATGATCGAGAATGGTGCTTATACGATCACTGCAATTCAAGACGAAGCAGCACTTGTCATTCAAAAGACTTGGAGAGGCTACCGGCTTAGACGTTCATTTGAAGAGCAAAAAGAATTTTTGATTTTGCATGTAAAAAGACAAAAGGAAACAAAGCTGAAGCAGGGTGATGCATTTAGGCCAGCAGCTGATGACTCTGTAAAAGATAGAAATATCAGCAATGACGAAAAATTTGCTGAAATTTTTGGACGATCTTTCTGTCAGCATGATGAAAATGTTCCGAAAGATGTGTCTGGAAATGCCATTAAAAATGCTGCCATTGGCAAAAGCGGGCCTATTCCGCAAAGTTTTCGCAGTAGCCTTAATGAACAAGTGCCAATTGATGCAAATGTACACAGAAGGCGCATTGAAAATGAAAATGGTTTCAGTTTGAAGAAAAATAGTGCACTTAGACGGAATGGTGATGCGAGAAGTGAGAATGGCAGTGAAAGTTATGGTAGTTTAGACAGTGTGAACAAAAGTCATTCTGAATTTTCCCCTTTCAAGCGGCGACCCTTTCGTGAGAGAAATGTGAAAGGAGAAAGGATCGAATCAGAAGAGATCTGTTCAGATATTTCAACAAGTGATATGATTGGCACAAAATCGTTTCCTAATGACCGTCAAAGTAAAGCGGCCCATAAAGGAATAATTCTGTCTCCAGTGAAAAGACGAGGAGCCGAGCGTGGACAAGTCTTAGACAGCAAGGCTTATAACAGGTTGGTTGCAGAAAAGGAGGGAAGTGACTTTAGACGACCCAGAAACAGGACTTTTGCTGCTATGGAAAATAATGAAGAGCAAGAACAGTTTCAGAAAATCCGTAGTATTTCACTGTCTGAAAATATGAACGTAAGTGCTCGTGAAAGGACTAAAAAGCTGCTTAACGCATCACCCACTCCAAGTACATCAACCTCAAGCTTGTACAGTCGGACTGGAGATGCTGAGCTGAAACCATGGGAGATATACAAGCGAGAGCGTCATAGAAAGCATCTCATACGACGAAAGATAGAGTCAGTGGTCGTAATTCAGAGAGCCTTCAGGAACCATTTGACAAAACATGGTGTTAATGTCTCAAAGAGTGAAGATGAGACATGTGAAAGTCACAAGGAGCAGGAAAACATTGCAGAGCAAAAGGGTGATGAAAAACATACACAAACGGTACAAGAGATTGCTGCTCTAACGATACAATTACACTGGAGGCATTACCTGAAAAAGAGGCTAGTGAAACAACAGCGTTCAGAAAGCGTAAATAGTGACGTATCAGATTCCAGGTACAGTGTTTGCTTCTCATTGCTAGTTCGTTGTTGTTGTTTCCCATTGCTGATTCGCAGTTGTGCAAAAATGTTTTAGTAGAATTCTTTTTAGCATAGATTATTTTTGTCCGTTTTTGTAATTTTTCATTGCTGTTTTTGTAATTTGTATTTGGTCATTCTGGTGCTTTTCTCGTGAATATTAATTCTTAATTTTTAGTTCATGAGCAGGAATGCACACTAAAATGTTTGTGAAGTCCAGACAGAAGACACGTAGATAAATATTTACAAAACTTGATATCATATATAATTATTTACAAATATGATGTTTGATAACGTAAACGTAGGTTAAGCGTAAAGCTTAAACGTGTATATAAGTCGTAAAACGTGACCCGAACAGAACTGATTTTGATCTGTACAATGCTATATAAATGTCAGAACAATAAAATAGTCTCCAGGCTATTAGAGCCATTAGTTCCCAGACCTCAGTATTTGACAATGTTGGTAGGGGGATTCAAAATACGCTGGACCGAGTCTTGTCTGACATCGATATTTTCTTGCTGTTGCATTATTAGTTGAATTATTATTCGTGCTTGTTTCTTCGGCAGGCTCTTGATAGGACGGGACAGGAAGCCAAAAATTACCATCCATCAACGCAATCCTGAACCCCCACAGGATACGCCACGAAGAAAGTCATCCAAAAGTAAACAGCGAGCTTCGGAACATGGGGCAAACAGTCTTCAACCAGAGGGGATAGAGTTACCCAATATTGTCAATGGCCACCACAAGCCCGAAAATACTGGGAAAAAGACATCGCATGATCATGTATCAGAACAGAAGTCAAGACCAAAATCGGTTCTTTTGAATAATAGAAAAGGAAGTAAATCCGGACCGAAGATTCCTGGTCAGAAGCAGAGTCGTCGATCAAGTAAGTGTTCTACTTTAGTCTCGTTCTTTTAGTATCATTGAGATTCTAGGAATAGCTTTTTTAGATTTCTTCCCCATGCTATATATTTTGAACATAGTTAATATTTCAAATCAATAATATCAGAGTTTTCCGTTATACCACTGTAACTTCTTGCAGCCCTCTTAGGACTTTTTTGTATTGATTGTACAAATTTATTTTGTAGCAGGCTCTTCATCTCAAAGTGGCCTAGAAGGAAACCATCCGTCGACGTTCAAGATCCATATGCCTCAAAGCTGGGCATCAAGTTTACAAAGATACCCTCTTCGGCAGTAGCATATCAACGAAGCGAATTACGAAGCGGTAAGGCTCTTGCATACCAAATTTGATTTTAACCTGTTTTTTCATGTTGTTTGGCCTATCTCTGTTCAAGTTCTTGAGAATAGTTTGGTTAAGACTAGCCGACTCATAAATGCTATCTGTTCATCGTTTACTTTTTATTTTACCCGGCGGGGATCATCCTTCGAAAGAAACCGAATATATTCACCAGTGTCCAGATATAACCAGAAGCTTCTTATCTTTTCACTGTCAAAAATGGTAAATTATGCTACTTATTTTTGCAACTACAGTACAATCTCAATAACTTTGACCCTCAGGGGGGACAGCAAAGTCGTCCGACGTAGTGAATGTCCGAGATATTCGAGGTCTTGATAAAGGTCCTCAATTCCAATGGAGACAAGAAATCCTCACAACTAAGCTAAAGTCCAAGTCATCCATGGTCCGAGTTAACGGGATTCCACTATATCTCCTAGCTTCTCTTCCCTTCTACTGCCCCCCCCCCATTTAAAGGTTTTTCGCTCTCTTTCATTCTCCTATTACTTACTCCTCTTTTTGGGAGGTCTGGGCATCATTTCATTTCGTGAATTCCTAAGGCCTCGTTTGCACTTCTGAAGCAAGAGCTCAAGCAGGCGAAGTACTTAAAACCCATGGCAAAATGGGGGGGGGGGCGTTTATTAATTTTGACAAATTTGAAGACCCCGCTTCTTATGCTGACCCCCCGTTTATCATTTTTGCAATTTTGGAGTTGCTTTAAATGTGTGTAGATCATTTTTCGAAGATATGAATGCAGGAGCTGCACTAAAGCTCAGTTACTCATCCTGTCTTATGTTTTGCTGTTTTTAGATGCTGTTAGCACTTCGTAAAAACAAACATGTTTAGACGCTGCTTCTTATTGGCTCGCATGTTTTTCCCCTTCCGCTTATTGTGACCTCCCGTTTATTGTGGGTGTTAGAGTAAGCATGCGCCGTTAGAATTTTATGATGTACAGTTCTACTTGCGCATGCTTATTTCAGCCCCCACTTCACAAGATGAACGAGGGCTTTAAACAGCAGATAATTGTTACTGGCTTTGTGGAACTCATGTGAGTTTGTGTTACTAGGACTAGCATTACTGTGTATCTTAGAGCTAGTTCATACGATGAGCCATAGATGACCCGAACCTATTATAGCATTGGTTCAACAATGGCGCGACCGGAGGAGATGAGCCAGTGTTCAACCAATGAGCAGCGTCAATGTGGCTCGAGCCAATGCTTTTCTGTGGTTTCATAGGCTGAACCGAAGATGAACTTAACTAGTCAATTTGCTAAATGTATAGGTTCGGCTCATCTAAGGCTCATCGTATGAGCTAGTTCTTAGGCCCCATTTACACCGGATAGCTATCATCGCGCCGCGAGTTTTTTTATCGGATAAGGGGTACCATGTACATCATGCCAAAGCTATCCGGTACGAGACGCTACTCAATTGAGAGAGTAAGTCACTTTGCTCTGTACGTGATATGAAAGTCAGGCCGTATTGTTGTGACACTAGCTGGTATAGTACAAACGGTAGCTCTATCCGACAGAGATCACGACGCGACGATCTCAACCGGTATAATGTAAATTGGGCTTTAGTGTAGATGCGTATCTTAGGAAAGTGGAATTGAAATGAGTCAAGCTGCATAGAAGGATTCATCCAGATGCAAGACAAGTGTTTGTGCATTTTGTAAAAGCTTAAGCGTCGTGTCTGTGCTGCTAATAAATGTTGTTAGTGTCAAAAATAAAAAGTAGATATCTGGAGACCTGTAATTAATGTTATCACTAATAACATTTCTAGCTGCTTTGGTGTAGTGACATACACATTTTGTTTATAAGAAAACCGTCATTTTGCGTGAGCCTCAAATTTCTTAACTTTTCCAGAAATTGAGCCTGAGATTTTCTTAAATTTTTCTTAACTTTTACTGAAATAAACTAGCTAAAATGGGTTACACTTTCGTTATTAATCCTGTATACTAGAATTTGAATTCCATGTCTAACATTTTGAATGCAAACGCGACGAAATATCGATTTTTGGCCACTAAATTTTGGAAATTGAGCCTCGTGATTTTCTTAAGATTTTCTTAAGATTTTGACCTCATTTTCTTATAAACTTTTTTCTTATAAAAACGTGCATTAAACAACACGAGCGTAGAGTTATCATCAAGCAGAGCAATATAACGAGGGCTGCACTGCTAGTTCTTACATGTCATAGCACCATAGACACCTTAGAGCAGTGAACATGCATGCCTCCACAGCCAAGGGGCAAATGGAGGAAAAGTTTTTACAGCACCAAATATATGATTTCTTTTCTACATTATTTATAAATCTTCGTAGGGATAATTAGTTCTCTCAAAAGGGCACATCCTGCCCCTTGAAGCAAGCTTCCATGGTAGCAGAACCTTCCCTTGAATTTTAGATACTCCCAAAAGTCTTATTATTAGAAACTTGGCTTGTTTAGAAGTACGTTTTGGATCATCTAGACCATGGATGGGCAACCTACGGCTTGTGGGCCAGAATTCCGGCCACCGAGGGAACTTTTGTGGCCCGCGAAGAAAGAAAGCCATGCTGTAAAAATGCATTTTGTCAGCTTTAAAGTTTTATTATCATCAGAAGACTTTCGCCAATGTTTTTTCACCTTTGGCCTTTCACCTGCCACATTTGGCCTTTCACCTTTCACCTTTGGCCTGCCCCAAGGTGAAGTTTGATGGACACCTAAAAGGTTGCTCATCCTTGACCCAGACGGTTTCCAGCTGTTATGCTGTTGTATCTGGCTCGTTTTAAGGGAACAGTTTGAAAACTTTTTATGCTACAACACTTTACAAAAGGATTTAGACATAATGAGAAGGAATGGGCTGTTATTTTATCTCAAGTGTGATAGTCGAAAATACTAGGCCTGTTTTATTAATTAAAAGTATTTAATACCTAAAAACTTAATTAAATTAGATAAATTCTAAAAGATACGAATGTAGCAAAAGGCAGAATGTTTTAAGTACACCCATTTTCAATAATCTTAACCAAAAGCTAAAAGTTAAAAAAACGTCCAGCTATAACTCAGTATAAGTCAACTTTCTTTTTCAGATTGGATCTCTTCCACATCGGCAACTTCTCGTATTCCGATACTGTTATGCCAAAAACTTTGGTGAAATCTTCAGTGGAGAGGTAGAACTGTGAACATAAAGATATGCTTTATTAGTTTTGCTGTTGTTCTATTTAGACATGTTGCGAGAAATCGGTAAAAGCTAGCTCATAAACAAGGGAAATATTGTACGCAAGAAGGAACATATATCTTTTGTTGTGTCCTTTCGTAGCATACGTAGTAAGTTTAGGTTTACATCTAGCTTTACGTTTGATGTTGGAATTACTAGTTGGACTTTTATGATCATGCTATTCGATGAAGACCTTGCCCCATTCTCTTCAAATATTTTAACATTTTGGTAAAAATTTAGCATAAGCAGGGTTAGTACGCGTTTTGGAAAGTTTTGGAAATATATGGAGATTGATAAAGCCATTTTCCAGGACCTGGAAAGTTTTGGGAAAGGAAGGTCTTTCAAAGTGGCTATGGAAGAATTTGGATTTTTGTCTGGGAAAATTCTACAGTATCCTACCAGTGACAGAAATTAGTATTGTATTAAATGCCACATACATCATGTGTTTTTATTCTATAATTTGTAGTATAAATAGTAAACCACCAAAGACATCATAAAATATTGCATGGAAAGTAGTGATTTTCTATTTTTATGGGGTTTCAAAACGCAAATGAAAATGTGTTTCATGGTTTTGGAATTTTGGTAATTTGGCTTTGGAAAAGTTTGGAAATATTTTCAAAGGAGTTTTGTTGATAGCATAATTCCACAGTGTGGCATGAATTAGGGGTACTATGCCTTGTCCAACCCCCCCCCCCTCTAAAGTGTAGAACTTCTTCAGCTAGTATGCATGTGTTCAAAGGAATCAAGTTTCCGTACCGTAAAAGCAGCGCTGTTTTTCCAAGTGATACGAAATGCTTTCGTTGTTACTGTATGGTCTTTTGTAGTTATATCGCCCCCCCCACCTACAGCCGGGAAGTCATGGGTTTAAGCCCGGCCCGAGTCATGTTTGGCAAAGACTTTAGCAAGGTTATACAAACGAAATAATAACTAGACCTTCTAATATTTTTATTTATCGGATTAGGTTAGATGAATTGTAAATATATATTTGCAAATATTTTGTACATTTAGTAAGATCTAGTAGATTTATTTCCAGTAATTTCATTCGAATGTTTTGATAATAATTTTAATTTGACTGCATATCATCTTTGTTAATTTGTGTGTATTTTTGTTTGATATTTATATTTGAATAAGTCATCAAACCGAATTCCGAAAATGTATAGTGTATTTGCGGACAATTAGGTGTGGAGGCAAGTGATTAGAGTATCTCCACTCTATCCAATAAAGAAGAGGATTTGAATATGTGGTAGAATGGCCCCTCAACCCCTCCCCCCATGACTGGGTGTCTATATGAGAGACAGCACTTTGAAGTGCCAATTTGATCATTTCAAACTTGCATTTATAATGTAAGGAGATTGAGTAATAGGAATGCCTTGGGGCCATTCCATGAAATGTCCCGTCCTAAATACATTTATTTTGAATAACCACACATCACTCTTTGATCAACTCCTTTTTGGTATATTACAGTATCATTTCCTTACCACTAGCCAACACCAGCATACATCAATCATTCAAAATAGTGCCTCACTTTCACGAAGCAAAGTCTTTGTGTCCCGCCCGGAACGTATGGAATACCCCCTTATGTCTTCTCCAGCTTTTTCCTGGGTGAGAATAAGCAGTTCAGTGTTTTGATCGATGAAATGTAGTTTAAAAAGCATTTATATCTCCATACATACTTCTTTCTGTGTTGGATCCACTCCAGGTGGCAGTTCATCGACACCAACTTTCAACTCGTCATACGTGTATTTTTTATCAAATGAGAAATTTCGAAGTTCCTGCAAAATTATCAGCAGAGAAAAATTGATGCTTGGAAGTAAGTGTAAAGTATTGGTAAAATATTGTTGAATGTATCTAGATTTTGAAGAGCTAGCTGAAATGGGGTGCCTCATGTATGAGTGTTGAATCTTTTTCACTTTTCATTGTGAAAAGACTATGCATATGTATAGAGTCCAAAATAAGTATACCTTTTATCAAATGAGAAGTTGTGTCGAATTCTCTTGCAAATTGCAGAATTATCAGCAGAGAAAAGGTGATGCTGGGAAGTGCAAAGTATTGGTAAAATATTTTCGAATGTATCCAGATTTAAAGAGCTAGCTGAAACGGAGTGCCTCAAGTATAACTGTTGACTCTCTTTCATTATTCATTGTGAAAAGACTTGTATAGAGTTCATAATATAGGATAGAAGAACAAGGAGTACTACTTTCGTATAAGCCAAAGTAAGGCGCAACCAAGTTGGTATTGATAAGGGTTCCACCGCATACAAAAGAAGCTAGGTTCCTATTTTGCCAAGAAGAACAGGGTCTTGCTTCATATTAACAAAGACAACGTCAAAGCCTGAGGCAAAATACTGCGAACACACTTGAAATTACGGGGAATTATTTGAAAGCTGTGAAGTTCTAGGCAAGAAATTAAGTAGTCTTTTCGCACTGAACTAGTAAAAGAAACAGCTGCAAAAATATGTCCAAAAAAAGATTTCAATATCGTAGCAAGCTCCATATCTATGTGCCTTTCACGTTCACCTCTTTCCCAACAAATAAATGAAGCTTTTTCCATAAAAATAAATTTTATTGTAGTGGAACTGCTGCTACGGTGCTAACTTCAATCAACTATTACACTCTAAAATATTGTAGGCTTAAAATCACGTTTTTCACTTTGTTTAATGTCCAAACAGATTTTATCTGAATTTCCAATATAGGCCCCTTCCTTCTCAGTTCCTGCAGCTTTGATCATGAACAGTTAGTTCATTACTTTACTTGCTCATTTTGCTTCCAAAATTCTCTTTCCTTTAATGATAATTAATACCCAGAAAAGCAAACTACCAGCTGTTATTGTCAATCTATTTTATATCGAACTCATACCTCTTGAACCAAGGATATTCCCTCATTCTGCGATTCTAGTCCATTTTTTATTTGCTCGTACATCTTGCTTTTGTCAACCTAAAATATTGGTCAGGATAATTACCAGCTTACCACGAGCATCAAACACATTTCTCAGATCGTTAATAATAGCCCCATTTTCACATGCTAATTTAGGGATTTTTTCAGCCTTAGCTCCTATCAGAACCCCCGTTTACAAAATGTTTCTTATGCAAAATGTGTATATTCCATAATATTTCTTTGATGCTTAGTGCCCGAATGTCTATTACAAAAGGAAATGGAAACAAATTGAGATTGCAGTTCTAGGCAAATGAACACTATATGATTATGAAACATTCCATTTAAATCCTTGCCCCCCAGTCGTACCTTCAATCTAGGCTCATTCCACACCCCTGTGGTAGGAGCTGTATGCGCTAACATATTTGAAAAATAATACATAGAGCTTGAAAGATACGAACCAAGAACTTCTCATTATCCCAAAAATCGAAGTATCCAGTAAACATTGCTGGCTCAAAGCCTTGCTTGATGACAAGCATATCGGTTTCGTCTACTTTGCGTCCACTTGGGTCAGTTTCAACATATTCCTTGATTAAAGACATATAAATATTGCATCACATAAACACACATATGTACATGAAAATACTACATATTATATTTTCTAATTTATAAGAACCAGTAAAATTGAGGTTCATGTTAGTTGTTCTTAATTTTTCCCAAGTTTTGAGGCTGAATTTTTCTTAATTATTTATATATATATATATATATATATATATATATATATATATATATATATATATATATATATGCATGTATGTATGTATATATATATATATATATATATATATATATGTATATATATATGTATATATATAAAATAAATTATATATATGATACATAATATATATATGTATATATACTATATATATTATATTATCTATTATATATACATATATATATGCATGCATGTATGTATATGTATATATATAAAATAAATTATATATATAATGCATAATATATATATATATATATATATGTATATATACTATATATATTATATTATCTATTATATATACATATATATATATATATATACATATATATATATATATATATATATATATATATATATATATGTTTTTACAGAAGCATTAAATCATTCGTATAAGCATGTTTCGTTGCAACTTTTTTATGAAACCTAAGAAATATCTCTACAGAAATGAATTAATTTTCTAGCAGCAAAATAATTTACAATGCAGGAATGCAGCACTACGACATCTCGCTTTTGCAGACTACAAAAGACTGTTGTAGGCTCATAATGAGTACATTTAGGACTCTTTTACATTAAGTCTACCAATGGGCTTCGCTTTGAACTTAAAATGAAATTTCCTGAAAAGTCACCTTTGCAAATGTGAATGCGTCTCTCTTTTCTTTTTGATTTGAATCTTTCCCCACCCAAACAAGAACTTGCTCATAATTATCAAGAATCATAATGTCATCTGTCTCGAGGTCGTCTTGCGTGAAATTATGTATCTCTTCAACGTGAAACCTTCCCGTTGCGTTGGAACAATGGAAAAGTCGTGGTGGGAAGTCTGCTTCTTCATACTGTAAGAGAGCAAGCATTTTCCAGATATATGCGTATATGTGTATATATGTATAAATATAGTGGTAGAAGTATAATGGACATACATTTGACATACGTTTATGCGGAACGCGTTTCAACCTTTCAATGTGGAATCTTCAGCCTAGATATGTGTACAACAGCGCTTCCTTTATAGATAACGTGTTACTATTTGACGTATATCGTACACGACACTAAAGTTTATTCGACGCTCAAGTCTAAAAGCTATATATATATATATATATATATATATATATATATATATATATATATATATATATATATATA
>OLMO02000301.1:4913120-4923370 GCA_900291935.2 Cassiopea xamachana
TATATATATATATATATATATATATATATATATATATATATATATATATATATATACATATATATTTCACGTGATTTACGCCTTGTTCTTGCTCTATTTCTGTCTCCTATACTATCGCCTCTTCCTGTGCGGTCAGTCTCCTGTTGCTAAGACACTACTCTTAGGCACCGAACGGTAGGGGCGCCCCCGATTGCAGATTTTTGAAAATTTTATCACACATTCCCATTTATTAAACACCCCCCAACTAAGCAATTTTGAAAAATCTCCAACCACCCCACATTACTAACCCTAATAATTTCAAAGTTTTAAACACGATAAGTAAGTAAAATACACTTACTTTGTGAACGCAAATCAATATTGACAACTAAGGAAAGCAAAACGAACTATTTACAATATATTCATATAATGTTTACAACTAATTGCTATAATTTTGAAATGTTTGGGTCCCCATAATATCCTTTGAAGGTTGATCCCAACTATTAGCAACCCCCGAAATTAGACATTTTCAGCAAAAATACTAACTTCCCCTTTTAGTATGTCCCCACTCCATTCGGTGCCAAAAAGTACTGCAGAAAATAAAGCCAGAAGATAGTGTGGTCGCAAGACCTAAATGATATTGAGATTCAAAAGGTCGATTTGTTTAGCAATAGACTATTAAAAAATAATTGTCTATAGCTGGATTGGATAAAATACTGAACAGAATATACAATTTCAATGGAAGAAGTTAAAAGTCGTAAAGAATATGCTTAGGATTAAAACCAAAGACTTCTTGATATTACCATAAGCTTTCCACCAGTAGCGTACTCGGCTTGTCCACCAAGAACACTCCAAAATTCAGCAGGTTCTTTTCCTTCCATTATGATAGTGAAGTCATCTTTAAACTTTGGAACTAGCTTCCCTGCCACTTCCTTTGCTAATTCTCTTTCGTCCCCACTGCAGCCCTTACCGTACCAGAGGAAGCCTTCTTTAGATGCGTAAACGACAAAAACATCGTTGGAATTCAATGAGCCTGCAATTGGGTCAACCTGCAATTCAATTCAAAGAAGCTAGTCTTGCACTAGCGAAATCGAAAGATGCGGACCTATAACGTGAAAAAATTTGAATTTTAACCCAGATGAGTTCAATCGATATTGTGGATTTTGAAAGTGACCTTTCTCATTAAAGAATAGAAAAGAGAAAGTAAAGATGGATGCCAAAAAGTGTTAGTACGGTTGCTACATGAAATAGGGAAAAAGATTTACTAAATGCTTCATGTGACTGGTATTCAGAAGTTCCCGTCTTAATTCATGGAATATTCCATTTATTTCTGATGCTGTACATATGGCTAATGACTTCACTAAAACTCAGCCTAAAATTGACAATCTTTCTTTTCACTGCTAGAAAGCCCTAACAGCCACAATTGTGGTTGGTGGACCATAATTGTGATAAAGATGATAACATACCTCAACTGCTCTTCGGCTAACTACGCTCTTGCATTTTATTTGAAACATCTTAACAGTTGGGCTTTTATCAATTTCAGCAGCCGCTCCTCGAAAACCACTTGCTTTTCCACCCTATAGTTAAAGGTATTGCTTCTTCACTAAGTTTTCAGCAAGTCATCTAGCACAATACCTGGCATACCACAAGGATCGATCCTGTGACAATCCTATTGAATTTCTTTTTTAAAGAACTGAATGTTGTGTCAATATAAATGCAAATATCAAGCAATAGCACTAAATCAACAATGGACAATGAACAATAGCACTAAATGGGCAATGAACAATAGTATTAAATGAGCAATAGACAATGAAAAATAGCAAAACACAAGTGCAATTGATACTTCCTTTACTCTGAGTTTGTCTAAGCTACTATCGCTGGAGATACCCTTCTATAATTTGGAAATATGGCCACAGCATTTCTCAACAAAATGCTTGATCCTACCTTGAATATCACCATCTTTCCTTTAAAGACTCTCATGAAATGCTCTGTCTCCTTGCCTTGAACTACTCTCACCTGAAAATAGATGAAGATTTAATGAGAGTTCATCTAGCCCTTGCAATATCAATCTCACTTCAAAGTAGTGGTGCAGATCTCAAAGTGGGGGCTGAGCCTCTAGTTTTTTCAACAATTTTGGGAGGGTTAAGATCCCTAGTCTTCCCAGAAATCTTGCAAGTATGACAAGACAAGGTAATAAGATAAGCTTTTACAGAAGAAATTCTGACTTCAGGCTGCCTTATCCAATTCTGTTTGTACACGCCACTGAGCAGTGGTAAGCACTCACAATTCACACAAAATAGCATCAGCAACAACAACTAAAAGATTTGATCCATTTTCCACCTTGATCTCATCCACCTTGATCTTCAACCACCTTGATCTTCAACCACCTTGATCCTCAACTACCTTGATCCTCAACTACCTTGATCCTCAACTACCTTGATCTTCAACCACCTTGATCCTCAACTACCTTGATCCTCAACCCATAATAATTAATTTAGCTCTACACTGCTTGTCCAAGGTCATAGCCCAATTGAACTATCCTACCAAAACTGCAAAAGGAACTTTTATCATGAAATACCTCTTACAGTTACGCCAGCTTATTTAACGCGCCTCTGTAAAGGGTTGCTTTATTGAATGAGATTATAATGTAAGCCAAGTAATATTGAGAGTGACGTAGAGTGAGTAGGTACTTTCATTTCATTTTAATCAATATATATATAAGGAGGGTCACCCTTCAGCAATGAAGCTGATTTTCAAGGGACCCTCCATTTAACTACTTACAATTAATCGAAGAACGATTGAAAAGGTACAGATAAACATATAGACACCATAAAAGCCTAGTATACGTAAGTTTTAAATTAAAAGAAAAGGTTAAGATCAAAATTAAGGTTTTTATCTAAAAGCAGCCTTTGCTTAAAAACTGAAAGGGAGTTTGACCTCAATTGCAAGATTGTTCCATAATATGGCTCCTCAGTAAGAAAAGCGTTTTTAACTATTCGAAGGAGCGTTCATTAGAAGCCTCAGATCCATTGCAGTACTTCTCAAGTCTTGTGAGCAGCAATTTGAGTTTCTTTGAAAGAGGTTGCATATATTGAGGAGCCTGATAGCTGGTACTCAATAAAAACTACTGATTTCTCCAGATTTCTGAGCAATCGGGTGACGAAAAATGCAGAAATCATCTACTATCAGAAAGATAGTCCCTAGACTCTAGCTATCAACCTCCTGGGGTCAGAGGCTAGATAAATCAAGTCACTAGGGCTATCCCTTTCCTTTGATTGACCAGAAAAGAAGTGTGAGTTACCTGGACAGCTGCACCACCGAGTTTATCATCAATGTTTACAGCATGTAGGGCAGCTGCGCCTTGCTCGTCTTGAGAACTTGCGTGTCCCTACAAGAGAATTGAACAGTAAAAAAACTTCAGTTTCTAACAAAATATTGCTCTTGTTGTCTCACAATATTTCGAGTATTGTATAGTCTACTAAAAGAGACTTTAGGAAGCCTCATAAAATTGTAAGGCATTTTTCATGTAATTTCGACTTCAACAACTTTGCGAACAATCATGCCAATAGTTAATGAAAATGATATGCTGATTAAATAATTTGCTTTCCCTGACTTGGATAAAAATTATAAGAAAATCCCCTGGCCATTCCAGGTTTTCCCTGACTTTTCGTAAAATAGGCCTGTTTTCCAGGTTTTCCAAGTTCAGTATGAACCCAGAAATAATTAGAGACATAATTGCAAATACGGTGAATATATGATGCCATTATTCTGGCTTGCAAATGTAGCAAAATGAGAACCGAACCTCCCTGGTACTGAAGTCTAACAACACACGATGCCTATCGTTCACAAAGGTAAGTGCCATATTGCATATGTGATAAGGCCTTGCATTTCCGATGGTAAATGAAAGATTCACCTTAAAAAGATTTCAAGCTTTCTATGTGCTAATTTCGAGTGAATAACTCAAAAGCCAATCAGACTGCCGCAGCTATTACAACTCAATAACTACCTTCTAAGTAAACAAACCCCTTCCATTCGGAAGCTGCAACTATTGGCGGTTAATAGAGAAAAGAATTTGTCCAGCTCACCAGCCAGTAGTAAACAATGTACTGCTCTTTCCTGTCTTTTTTGTACGTATATAGCACTACATAGCTATCACCACCAAAGAAATATCCATGCATTTCGGTTGGCTGCGCCACAAGCTCAAAGTTCTCAACTCTCCAAACTTCCACGACCCCCGTCCCATCGTCGAATAGCTTTGCCTCTTCACGCTTCATTTTCTTGTGCATCTGCTGAGCATCGAATTTTCTATCTTCTATGGAGGCGATCCCATAACCAACAGTGTAAGTTTTGTTCATTCCGGTCATGACTGAACGAGGCCAGTCTGTGAACAAGGCCTTGAAAACTGGAGGCTCAGATTTTTCTGTAACCCTGGTGATAGGAGTCCAGTCTTGATAGCCATTCGTTCGCAAGTAATTCTAAAACGAAGGTGTACACCACGTTAATGGTACCATCAAATTGAAGATTCTAGGGGTAGCATCAGAGGAGGACTTAGGGGCTATAACTCCTTCGTCAGATCATGTTAGCCCCCCGTTTGAAGATAATGAACTCTTTTGTCAACTCCTGTCGAAATAATCAGCCCATCGTCTGAAAATTCCCTACTGTAAGATGCACTTTCCAACACGAGTGTTACTGTATTGGAAAGAATTGGATAGTAATCAATTGGCAGCACAGCATTAAAAATGAGAGTTGTGCATATGGCGTACAATGCAAAAAGGAATGAAGCTGAAATGAAAATCCATGAGATGGATATGGGAACAGATTTCTAAGCGTTCTCATTCAATTAGAGCGCCCGAAAAGTATTATCAAAAAGCAATACAATTATATTCAGAAGATATGGCAATATGTATGAAAATATGAACATTGAAGAGCTTAAAAGTGAAATGAATATAAACGAAAGTGGATTAAGTTTGGCTTACAACTGCGAATTTCATTGCGTCTAATTTTTCTTCTTTGTTGGCCTTTTGTCCAATCCAAACAAAGATATGACTGCCACCATGGTCAAGGATAAACGCATCCTGAAAGAAAACGTCTTTAAATTGAGCCTAATCTCAAGGAGCAAGTCATAAAAAGCTATGGTATTTATGTTGAGTAGAGCTTTATGCCTATGGTACAGATAGCCATAATATCTATGATATAGAAACTTGTTATTTTTATAATATATAAAGTTGTAAAGGCCTGTTTGCACTTGAACGAATGCACCGATTCCATAGAGGCGGCCGGAGGTTGATGCATGCGTAGAAGGTGATTATCAACCGATGGAAAAGTTCAAACCGTTTGAACTTCTCAATTAGCCGATTCGGTTGAGGGTACCCGAGGGGGAGTCCATATCTGAACCTACTACGCATGCACCGGTGCAATCTTTTAAGTGGAAATCAGCCTTAACAGCTACAGAAAAGGAAGTTACATCATCTATATTACAATAGCTATAATATAGAATTAAGGATGCAAATGAATGTCTCACCACCCCTAAATTGTAGTTTTGTATCAATTTTAGTTCCGATGCAAGCTTCACTATGAGTAAAAGAGAGAGCGAATCTGGAAAGCAAGTAGTAACTGCAAATTGATTGACTTACATTGCTATCAAGCAACGAGTGACTCAATGACCCACTTCCAACTGGCTTAACTTCTATCTGTCCGCTTTCATTCGAAACTCTACAACCGAGAGGATGTTTATAGCACTAAAATTTTACAAGAGAAAGCAACAGGAGTTGCAAACAATAGATGCATTGAATGGGATGAGAAGAAACTGCTAGATTTACTTATTTTATTTGTTGTTTGGCTAAAGCATTGAAGTCTCTGATGCAGTGGCGATTATAAAGGAAGGTGTTGGAAAATATTTATTTCTGTTTTGATTTCATATTTCTTATATTATCGTTATGTTAGTTACGATTTAGATGGACAATGTAGAGACATGTCATGTAAAATGTAAAATTCCGAAAAAATTACTGCATCGCTCGATTCGAATTAAGACTGTTGAAGCACGCTAGGAAAGTTAACTCGATGCTTTGAGTCAGGCCAAAGATGGATGATGGAAATGAACATTTTAAAGTTAGTTATTTGAGTTGTTTTCTTTGAGTGAGTCTGCGATTGGACGATATACCGCGGAACTAGCGAATTGGTAGTTGAAAAACTACTACAGAAGGGTGCATGGTGAAGCAAAATGCTTTCCATGATGCCATCGAATCAGGAAATTCACGGCAAAATTAGTTTACCATAAATACACATTTTTACGAGAAAATCGCTTATTTCCTTGAGCCTTAATCTTATCAAAGAAAGCTTGTACTCGGAAAGTGCTCGGTTACTTCTAAAGTGCTCGGTTACTTCTAAAGTGCTCGGTTACTTCTAAAGTGCTCGGTTTCTTCTAAAGTGCTCGGTAAATTCAGCACCAGTGCCCCTTGATTTTCTTGAAAAATGTCACTGGTTTCATGTATCCAACATGAAGTAACGTCTTACTTTTCAGTAGATCACTCCTGACTTCTAACAGTTAATGCCTTAGTAAGAGATAATGGCATGTGTAAACTACAGTAAGAGTACCACACTGAAAAACATTGCTAGCATGGTTGTTGGAATATTCATTATATCGATAAACCCATTATGCTGAATGACAAAGCGATTTTTTTGATATACCGTAAATGATTGAATAACCGTCCAGCACCGATCAGGTATAGACACTATCGAATAACCGCCGAATAACTGAAATTGAATATTCAGGATGAACTCGAAGTCACAAAATCTCCAATTGATCACTATGCATCGAATCGCCCTAACTCTTCCGCTTGTGCGGTAATAAAAGTTGGAATTACTGACCGCTATGCCATTTATGGACATAAGAAAATAAATGCTTGGTTTAAAAATGTCAGGGAGCAAAACGTGTCTCACAGAATGCAATATACTGCAGAATTTCGAAATCTAAAAAGTTACGATAGCGAGGCATTTCTCCAAGATCTGCAGAGCGTTTACTTTCAGAGCGCAATCTCCGCTTCCTCAGGTGATCCAAATCTAATGGCAAACAGCTTCTACGATCTCTTCTTGTCATTCCTAGATATCCATGCGCCTCTAACGAGAGGGATTGCAAGGAAGGGACGAGAACCTACCCCATAGTTCTCTTCTAAAATGAGGAAGTTAATGCGCGATAGGGATAAGTACAAAATTTTAGTTGAGAAAAATTAAATGATGTGGCCTAAGAATAAGGAACTCTCAGCAAAGTCACTGCACGTTTTGTTGAATGATCACATTGCTTCAACAGCTGAACTGTGCTAGTCAATTGAGGCTTACTACAAGAGTTTGGCTGCCATGTGATGTGCTCCTGTCAGATTGGTATTCTCTGCACAATCTCTGTACTTTCGTATATAGATATAGCCTTAGTTAAAGTTGGGTGGTAATTGTGTTCAAGATATGTAGATTAAACGTTTCAGAGTTGTTAAAAAAATAGTTTCAATTACAAATGGAGTAGTTTCTCGTGTGAATTCCTTTGTCTAGCCCAAGACACAATACCTCCCATAATCTTAAAGAAAGTGTGAAAACCAGTCACCAAAGTCGTGAATAAGGACAAAGCTAGAAGTTTTCCTTCCTCTGTAACTTTCAATGGTAACCACATAAAAAAACCAATCGAAATTGCAGAGGAATTTATTATCACTTTGCTACAATAGGCTCAAAATTAGCCAGTAGGATAAGAAGTAAGGCTGCAGATGACCATCTACTGTATTTACCTGCAGATTTGTCTACTACTGTACCTCCCTTCGCTTTTAAAAGAGTCGATGAGCGTCTTCTTAAGAGAGAAGTAAATAAATGGAAATGCTCGAAATCTCGTGGACATGATAAAGTCCCAGTGAAAGTGATAAAAGACGCCGTCGAGATATTAGCCAAACCATTAGCAGCAATTTTGATTTCTTCAATGGATGAGAGTGTCTTCCCGGAGACCTGGAAACTAGCTATGATAACCCCAATTTAGAAGTCAGGACAGAAATGTGACTTGGGTACATGATCAAGTTTCGATATTCATGAAGAGGAATGGGCATTTCTCAAACTGCTAGCAAGGCTTTAGACAATTCCATAGTGCAGTTACGTCACTCTTTGGTGTTACAGACTTGTGGTTTTCTAGCATTGTTAGAAATAGGTGAACGTCAGTGTCTTTCTAGATGTTTAAAAGGCTTTCGACACAGTAGACCCCGATCTACTAATGACAAAACTAGCTGCCTATGGAATTACTGGCAGGGCTTATCAGTGGTTCTCATCCTATCTAAAGAGGAGATGAAAATATTACTAAGTTAATGGAGTAAGATCGAGTAGTAGGGTTATAGCTACAATGCGGGATACCTCAGGGTTCATGTCTTGGGCCCCTTTTATTCATTATTTATGTCAATGACTTTCCCCACTGTCTTAGAAGGTCATCTCCAAACATATACGCAGACGATACTACTATGACATATTCAGCAGAGGATATTGAAGCACTTTGTGACGATTTAAACGAGGAATTAACCAAATTCTCAGAGTGGATGCTAAATAATAAGCTTAGTTTTAACGTTAGCAAATCTGAATTCCTGATCGTTTGCCACAAAAGGCAATTTAACGGTATCCAAAAACTGGTACACTTATTAGACGAGGGTTCGATAAGAGGGATCCAGAAAGTAAACAATCTTGGGCTAGAAGATGATGAAATTTTAAGTTGGAATGAGCAATGGAAATGCCTCAAGAACAAAATTTAATGTCGGCTGTCCTCAATTCGCAAACTAGCAAATATCTTACTTCAAACCAAGCCAGAACAGGTATACAGAGCTCTTGCTAAATCTCATCTAAGATATGAAAACGAACTATGGGGTAGCTTATCTGATACAAAACTAGATCATTTACAGCATCTACAAGACAGGGTTTGTACACTAATTGAAAACGCACATTCAAAGGACAAGTGGGTGTGTAATTGGCTATCAGTTCTTAACCTTATTAAATATGATAAGGCTGTAATGACATATATGATATTAAATAACTGATGTCCTGGCACATGAGACAAGAAACTGTCATGATATCAGCATCCTAAAGTGGAACCTAAAATTTTCCAAAGAAATTTCACTGTTCTGCGGCTAAATTGTAGAACGAGATACCTCTCCAAATAAGGAATAGCTCCACAATTTTCGCGTTCAAAGGAAAACTAAAAGAGTACTTGCTACACTAGCAACTCCCCAAAAGCATTGTCTCTAGGAAGAGCAGTATTTATTTACTTCTAAATCGTATATAGTTGTATTCTTTGTTTAAGTTATATTGTAAACAGTTTATACATATTACTTTATATCATTGTGTATTATCGCTGAAAGAGACTCTCGAAGTATCGAAGAAATGAATATACAAATATGAAAAATGCCTAACGACCGCCCTTACGCGAGTAAGCGCCCCTATCGAATAAGCGCCCCTCTCAAGCAGGATTGAGCTCTCCTTTAATTAAAACGCTTCTACTGGCTTAACTGTGCCTCGCACAAAACTATGCATTCTAGAGTAGCCATATAACTATGCTGCTTATTATAGATATTGTTTAAATAGTTGCCACCAGGGGTGATTCTTAGGGGGCTCAGGGGGCGGAGCCCTCCTTGCTAAAATTGCTGTTTATTTTGGGGGCTCAGCCCCCTAAAAATTCTTGCATTAGCCTTGCTTTTCAAAGTGTATTGACCTTGCTTCTACCGTGTTGGTGTTGTGTACCTTATTCACTGCTAAACGGTAATTGAGACATTTCTAATTGTTTATTATACTTTATTAGTACAAAACTTAAGGTAGGTCACTCCTCGAAAATTTGACATTTTTGGTCAGATTTTCGATTTTCGGTTTTTACTTGATTTGACACCCTATGTCATCCCTCTTCAACCTAGCAGCTTCAAAATGCTGAAAAATCTCGTGTAAATGCTATAAAATGCCGAAATTTGAGGGGTGGTAAGGAAATCTGTGAAGAAAGTAAGTAGATCTAATGTGCTGAATTTCTCTTTTGCTGAGGCTTTCTAAACGACATATTTCCAAGACCTTTGATATCAATCGAAAGCTCAGCATGGCCTCTACCTAGTTTTAAAGCTTATTTGGTCATCCTGTGTTGTCCTTGACTGAAATATGGCTGTCTTTGAATGCACCAGAACAATAGGTCGAGCGTCCTGTTTGCATTGATTTCGCGTTGCTAGGCCAACGGCCTCCCAAACGTCAATTTGATTGGCTCTCGCTGAGGTAGCGTGACCTTGATT
>OLMO02000301.1:4928567-4949895 GCA_900291935.2 Cassiopea xamachana
ATATATATATATATATATATATATATATATATATATATATATATATATATATCAGTATTATGAATAAGGATGCACAGCGTTAATACAAAACGTGAGGAACCAAAGAATGGACTGTTCTCTGCAACTTTGAGTTGCATGCTTACGCACTCATCAGGCAAATTATGATATGTATATGTATAAATATATATGTATGTATGTATATATACACGTACATATACGTATTCATATAACAAAGATATCGAACAAATTCTTACTCTAGCCTCTTGAAATAAGAAATGAATTCTTTGCTCTCGTGCTGCTGTATCTAAAAGTTCAACATAGAACAATTAACATTTGTGAGCTGCACTTTAATTGCAAACTGCAAATTCTAAAGAGTATGATTTCATACTATGAAGGAGGGATGGGCAAACCCACGACCAGAGAGTGCGTGAGCACGAATTTTGTAGGAATTTCGAGTTTTGGATTTTCTTTACCACTGCAAACATTGTGCGTAGATGATGATCCTGTTGGGGAAAATGTTACTTCTGCGCCCTGAGTGCAATCCATGTAGCCCAAATTTGGGGTAAACTGCTTTGTCTTTGGTGCACTATCGTTAGATTGTCTTGTTTGTAATGTTAGATTGCGTGCAAAAAGGAAAGCTTGACCTAGTCTTTTCATTTGTGTTATAAACCTTCAAATCCAAATACCTATATTCCAAGCTTGCTTCCAAAGCATATTCTATTGTTATGATCAATTTTGCACTGCTATGTGGTTATTGAGACATTTCTGTACTATATCAGTATTAAACTACGTCATCATATTCGCATCTTTGAAACTATGGGCGTGGTTGCAGCTGGGTCACACCCAAAATTTGGACATGGTTTCACTTAGAGCCTCCCTTCATTAAACTTTTGGAAACCACCAATGAGTGTGTCAATTGTAAGAGGGATACCAAGATTTGATCTTTGTGTTATTCATAAGGAAATTATATGTGATTTTCTTAAATTTTCGGGATTTTTTTGCTACTTTGTAGTGATTTTATATGATATTTTGAAGTAGTTATGAGAACTTTTCAAGGTATACGCCCATATAGCAAAGTCTAAGCGTTTAATGAGCTGATATTATCAGCAAAAAGCTCCCATTAAATCCTCTGCTACATAAGCAGCTTTGCCAATGCTAACATCTTCAACAGTATGTAAGTGTTAGAGGTACCCTCTCATCATTGCACACACTTATAAATTCCTACAAGTCCCCTTTTTGATCATATTTGCTGGGTGAATGACCTATATAGACTCTGCATTTTTTTAGTTCCATTTCTACATTTATAGCCCTCTTGGTATATCTTTCATTAAATTCCTATTGCATAAAACATGTGCCAATACAAATCGAAATTTAGTTTATGCTTATATCTAAATATGTAAATCTACTGCTTATGCCTATCTCCACTGCCCAATTCGACTGCCCAGAATCGCTTCTTAACCCTAAAGCAATTTTAAGAACTAAACGCTATCTTTACCTCACGATATTGAACTGGAGACCCTCCGAGATAATCATCCAATTCAACAGATTTCATTGCAGCTGTGCCTGCTTCATCCTAAAATGAATAGAATTGAATGACATAGCATTCGAAGTAAGGAATACTACGTTCAAAAGCTATGACAATTCAAATGTTGCTGTCATTAATCATTGTATTCCATCATTACTTCTCGTGTTTAATTAACCCTGCCCTATTTTGCTTCGTAATGTAGATGGGATATTTTAGATAGTTCATGTAAAGTTAAAAACTTTTTAGCGCTTTACTCCTTAAGTCAAATGTCTATCTTTTATGTAACTTTCAATCCACCGCTTTAAGTTCTTCCATGATGTCGAAAAATTTGTCTTCGCTGGGTTTTTGATTTTTAGGATATTCCAGAAATCAACTGCAGCGGTGGTACCTTGTATTAAATGATGTTTATATGGGACCAGTCTGGAAAAGCGATTGTTTTCAACATTATCTATTGGCAATTATTGCTGTTGCTCTCGTTGAAAAAACATAGAAGAGGAATGAGGCTTGATTACTTCTTCCCCTATCCCTTATTTTATACTGTTGTTGTAATAGGGCCGTTATCCATATCCATAAAAAACATTATTAGTCCAGTCTCGCTTTCATTACGAAGCCTGTCAATTATCGTTAGGTCTATTGTGTGTAATGTATAAACAGTAGAATCGTAGTTTGTACGGGAGTTGGCCGTAGAGTTGGTTTTAGAGTTGATTTCAATTGTCAATAGTGTGAACGAATACGTTGTCTTTTCTCTGATACGACTGTCACACAAGCACGTCTACATTGTGCATCCGGGATGGGGGTATTTGTTCTAAGCGTGATGCCATCGCAACGCAAGAGGGCTATGTGAACAAATGTGACAGAGCGTAATGTTGGAGGTGGGCTATTTAAAAATTGCAATATTAGCGTGATGTAATTATTAAACAGCCATTAAAACTTTAATTCTCAAAGATGATGGAAAAGCAGACTTACTTTTGAAGTGTTTTTCCCAAGCCAGAAATGAATATTGTAGTTGAAAGGCTTTTGTCGTCCATTTGTCTTGAAAAGAATGGATAGTTGACAGTAAAAAGACGCTAGAAACTTTGAATTCTTGACTCATATGCTCTAGCTACTCGTCAAGTCCAAGTACGAATGACATCTACAAATTCTAATTGATGAGATTTTTGAAATGATGCTTCAATGTTTCATTACAGTTCAAGGACGGATCTAGAGGGGGCGATAGTAAAGACAATAAAACAGGGCCATACCCCCCAAAGCCCAGCTCAGTATCCACCCCTGTCAAAGTTTACACGTTTCTAATGAACAAGAAGTTAACTGGTGCTCAGATAGATTCCATTAGCTCTTTAAGCATTTTGAAGCGCAAAGCGGGTGGAAGAATTGTAATGTAAGCACCGAAGAATTAGGTAATTTACAATAGATATAAAATGACCGCAGTGAAGTGAAGAATCTCATTTTGATAGCATGTAAGAGGAAATAACAGTTTGAATTCAAACAGATAAGTTTCAGTAAAATGCATCTAAACATGTTGCCTTCTCATTTTACTTGACTTGAGCGGGGTGAGTGGCCAAGCGGCCCAGCCAGTTCCATTAGCTGAACTGAAGTTAAGCATGGCTGTGTACAGTCAGAAACTGGATGGGCGACCTCCAGATGAACGACCAAAACAGCTCACTCCGCCGTCCTTCGGAAGGGACGTTAAACTAGGGGGTTCCATGCCTGGATGCGGCATACATAGAAGGCCTAAATTAGCTGAATAAACTGAGTATAACGGCCTACTCAAAATAAAGTGAACAACAATAACAACTAGATTGGCTTCGAAGGTATTCATTCAAAGCAGTCACTTTTACTTCTAAACGTATAACCTATGCATAAGATGAATTCATAATAAAAGTAGGTCCTAGTCATAAAAAATCTTAAAACAATGAGAGTTAAAATTTAAACTTATTATTTTACCATTTCTTGGTCTCCAAGACATGAAATTCCTCATCTTTTACAGAAGGCAAGAAGAAGTGACAGAAGTACTTTTGGAAGTGTCAAAATTTAAGTTGCAGAGTAAGAATTCTGCCTGTCATGGTGATACAAACAATCTAAACAACCTATACAGAGTCTGGTGAGAAGACATCAAATATACCAAATAAGCTCGAAAGTCTGAGAACCTTGGTGATGCTACGCCCCTAACTTTCTACGCAGCGTCACCACTGTAAGCGGTAAATGGAGAGGTCATAGAGTATGAAAATTAGTAAATTGTAAACAGAGCATCTAGGATGAACATACCTTTAAAACTACGTAAGAATCGCCATCATAGAATATTCCATGATCTTTTTCAGGGAGTGATTTCAATGCGAAGTTCTGTGCATAAATTAAACAAAACCGTTTACTTCCAACATGGGCTGATCTATACAAAATACTTGTTTAACTATGTTAAAAGAAAAAGTGAAAATTTTTAATTATAGTGCCTTAATGTATATTAAACAAAGGCTGTATGTCAAGCCAGTTATAACAAATTTCCTTCATCTATATTGTACTTTCACGCAAGTATTATTCGCAAGAGCATCTTGTTTTTGTTGTTGCCTGGTTTTCTAAGTTGCTTGAGAAAAAAGCTCTCTTAAAATTAAGTAATGATCTTCTTGCAATATGGATCAAGTTCGCCTGATTTTGATATCAGAAATGCCATACTTCATCTATACGTATAAAACGTGCTATATTTGAGATCATGCATACGTAGAAGCGAACACTATTTTATATTTATCTCCATCAAATTTTATCAAAGTCTTCTTTCCAACGTTAATTCAGTCATCGTCATCACACTCACTTTGGGCCTAAATCGATTCAAACCGCAGCATTTTAATTCACTTCAATTGAGATTGAGATTAGAGATTAGAACAGAGCAAATCGCAAATCCACTGGTAGAAACAATAAACGAGCATTTGCACGCTTTATTTATAAGAAACTAACTATAAGAAACCTGCATGCAGAAGCGTAAAATATTTGAAGAGCTCATACTACTAAAGGAGAAATCCCTGAGGAACTATTCTATTTGAAAAATTTTACAGCTCCAAGCAATCAAGAATCGAGAAGCTAGTTCGATTCATTTGCAGCAAAAATTCGCTTAAGTCCCGAATAAGTGTCCCCCGCTCCTTTGTAGTCAAAAAATTTTCCAACCCCCACTCTTATCAGACCTCCCACTTACTAAATTTTCAATTTTCTAGGAGAAATCTGCAAAAACTTGGTACTCTTGTTGAGTTACTATTTCTTTTCAGGGACATTACTCGGGGTATTTTGTATTTGTGCTGGTTGTTGCACAGTTACTTCAAACTTCCGACCCCCCATTTATTCTGACCCTCTGCTTATTTCGTCTTGAGGAATTTTCCAATCCCTCTGCTTGTTAGGACCCCCCGCTCATTTGGGAGCTAAGAGTAGATTGCTTGCTATGCTTATATCAAGTGTTTCAATGCGTATTTTCGAGGTATGCTGTCTCCGTCTATAATTTTTTCCCCTCTCTCTATTAACTACCAAGGCTAAGTGTAGTGAAAATTAAGGAATTAATAAAGAACTTTTAGCACTAGAATTTGATCATTAGAGACTCAAAAATTAGAAACTTTTAGAGCTAGGTCTTCAGCTAGGTTCCGTGTAAAAAACATGTGCTTTTGCTTTTTGACAATCAAATACCAAAGAATTCTAGTCCTATTCTAGAGACAAATTTATACCATTTGTTATGTCTCTTTCTAAGGTATAAGGATTAGAGCCCAGACTCTTAATTCATTTATGTAAATATTGATGCTATTGTTCTTGAATCAGGTTTGTTTTGCTGTGCTGCAAGCCAGAGCTATCTATGTGTCTACAGCCCAAAGTACAACATTATATAGGGTACGTTTTTGAAAGCGGTCATGCTTGCATGTTCGAATCTCTAATCTCAATTGAAGTAAATTATATACGAAAGGTGAGCAACAGCAATAGCTAAGAAAGATGGTAGGTATTATTCAATAAGAGCTAGAATAAAGAATTAAGAATAAATATAGTAAGGATTTTATTGCAAAAGCATTATTTTGCGCTTTTACGGCTTTTATAGTAAAGTATTTGTATCTAAGTTTGTTTATATATATACTATCCTAGTTGAAGTTAGGCTATTGCTCATCCATTTGCAGCATCTTGCTTTTCAAAAAATGTAGCCCTATATATATATATATATATATATATATATATATATATATATATATATATATATATATATATATATAAAGTTGGACGAATTTTATAAAGCTAAGTTAGGGCAAACCTCAATACGCCATATTTGTAGTCCTGGCTTGATACCAGCAGTTTTAAAAGCGGCATCCGAAGCCATGCTCTTTGTATTGTTGTTGGTCTGGACTGATCTGCAAATTAGAAATAATTCCATCATATTCTATTGGTAAGCATTTCTGAAACAAAATGCATTGCAGCAACATGTTTATGAGAAGACAGAGATGCCAGGATATTTCTACTATCAAAAGGAGTACTTCATTGACGTTGCTTAATAGCTAGGCTCCTCAAAAATCTGCACTTCTCTTTGGATAGAAATTTACAAATTAAGTTTTCGATGAACGTATTAATGCCCAAAAAATTAGTTAAAAGTAAACTAATATAAACAATAGAATTAAAGTTCCTGATAGGCATCTTCCCCAATAAACAGTTTGAAGGAGTCACAACACTATCTTAGAAAAAAGGGGGTAATGAGGGAACCATACAAATTCTTGGAGCTTTGGTCTTCTGCTCCCCCGCAACAGCGACACCTAGACCAGCAATATAAACCAGCAACATGCAAAGTAAATAGAGGCCGCCAATTTACAAGCAGCTCAACAAGCAGCTCAACAAGCAAACTGGAAAGTGAACTAGCAAACGATAAATTAGATAGTACGCCATCACCTAGAGGCTAATGATAGATTTTTATGTTAAATATTGAACTGAAGAAGTAAATGCGTTGCTTGTTAAAAACTTGCTAAAGGGATTTATTAGCTAACTCAGTTAGGCCAAGAAATCTTGCAAGAAAACTAAGCAAATGTCAAAATAATCCTTTCGATACCTCGTTAGCTTGCTTTCTAGATGTTTTGGCCTAACTGTTCATCTATTCTGCTAGTCAACTACTTTCAAAACATTCTAAAACCTACAAAGACAATTCCAATTGGCAGGAGGCCTGTTTTGCAATTGAACTGTCTAAATCTATCTTTTATTTGATTTTCTAGGTAGCCATTGCAGAAGAATTGCTTAGTTGGATTCAACAACAATGATAGCAAAGAACAACGCTGAGAATGAATCTTGCAATAAAGATTTGCAGAGATATGATGGAAGAACTTTATCACAAACAAACCGTACAAATGTATGCTTATTCTGCCAAACAGAAAACTTTGCTAGAACATCGCAATTTACTTAGCCTGGATTATGCTCGATCTCCTAAAGAAGGTGTCGTAGATGTAGCATAAAATGCACCCAGAGCTGAAGAGATTGCGCTTCTTATCCAGCAGCAAAATAACGGGATTCCTGTCTGAGACACCTTCCTAATCCTTTAAAATGCTAGATAATGCAGGTGTAAACAAGCTCGGTGTTAAAGACTATGAGAATTAATTAAACTAAATACAGATACTTAAAAAGTTATATCTCTCTCTTAAAAACAAATAATTGCAAAGTTAAGATTTACCCCGATACAATCATTTTCAATGCTTTACGACAGTGGCAAGCACACAGCTAGATCCAGTACGATTTCTGCATCCAAAGATAGGATCCTTTGCAATTGAGAAGCGTGAGCTGGTCAATAATCGACTCGGACCTCAAACCTGCTGGCGGGCGTTGTTTTGAATTAAGGCTTTTATGGGACCTGTTTTATTTAAGAAGCAAGAGCAGCTTAAATTGAAAACCCGCCTGGAGTTCGTTTTAGTCTATTAAAAATTCAAAGCAAACGCTAACATTTTATTAAACATTAATACGTCTTTCTTGCAATTGAAGTTAAGCTAAAGATTTAAGAAAGAGGAGTCGGGAATACTGTAATAATTTCTAAGCTGTGAAGGCGATTAAGTGTGCACGCATTTGAAGCGTTCTCAGTCAGGCTTTGTAATTTCAAGCAAGGTGATCAGAAAAATAATTGTTGAAGTTTTTGAAATAGAAAAATCGTTAAGGTACCTTATGCAAAATCAATAATTCACGAGTTTTCTGACAGTTATAAGTTACTTTCAAAATATATTTTCTCAAATAGGAAAAGATCTGTTAGACTGGTGTAAGCTATTGGAAGAATTCCTCTCAAAGCCTATTATCACTTGACATATCAATACCACAGAATAGAGTGTCACTACTTACGTTGCTGGTGAAATGTTGGGGAAAACTGACGTAAGAGTAGAAGTGAATTTCTGAGATTAAGAACATGGGCACAAGTCCTAGATCATACTTACTTATACAATCTGTGAGTGAGGAAAAAAGTCATAGAGCTGTTTGTATCTCTATCATAAGTATAGTTTTTCAATCTTAAACACAAAAATTAACGAAATTCGAGTGTCTATTTATCGGTGACTACACCTTGTCACTGATATTTAATTTGTAAAATTGAGAAACTTTTAAGAAACTTTTAGAACTAAAATGTGGCCAAAGATTAAAACAAGTTTAGTTCTAGGCCGTAACCTAGGTTTCTTACAGAAAAAACGTGCAATCGCTTTGATTCATCGATGATCGTTTTGATGCCTCAATGATTCAGAAGTTCAGGAGGAAGTTCCAAGACTGATATCTAGTAAATTATTTAGAGAGACGTCTACTAATACTAGATAGGTGTTGGGACATTTTCTAAGAGATAAAATTGTAATAATGATGACTTTCGCAGCTAAGGAGGTCCACCATTTTCTTTGGCTCCATGACAACCAAGTATTACAGTTGAAAGTCAAAGTAACGCCCAGCTTGATGAGGCAAATTTTCTATATGGTCAGATAAAGGACAAGGGTAGGGAATAAACCAAGCTTATGTAACTACCGGACTGAGTTGTGCAGATACCTTTGTGTGATTCTTCTATGAAGAAAAACCACTCGAGATTAAGCCAGACATAGTATGCAAAACACGACAGGAAATAGTGAAAGAGTTATGAAGCATTCGATTCAAGCATTGATACTTCGGGGTGGTATGGAAACGTGGGATTTTGCACAAAGGTGAAAAACAATCCAGATTATTCAAGATAGAGATAACAATTAGGCCCAAAGAAAAATATTGAAAGGGCTTTTAACATCAAGTAAAACCGCATTTGATTTTAAATCTCTGTGTCAATTTTCCGCTTCGCTTGATGCTTTGCTATCTGTGTTAAATCTGGGCTATATTCATAAATTGAGTTTCTTATCAACGGTAATATGCTTAAATTTAAATTTCACTCTGTCCAATACGCTTAAAAAGCCCAGTAGCTAATTCACCTTTACGAGATCAACACTTGCACAACTTACGGACTTGTCTTGTTAGCAAGAACCAAAATCTGCTGTATTTTCAAGAGGCAGATTTTCTCTCTGCAAATAGCCCAAACGTTACTTGTTTCCCTCATCAAAAAATTTACTGCAGCATACTGCAAGTAACATGTAAGAAGATTTTTATATTCTAGCCATGATGAATCGAAGAAAGTCAAAAACTTTTCGTGATTTGCAGCAAGTAGAAGCATTCGAAATTAGCAAGCTAATTTTAATTTAGTACGGACTAACACAGTGAAGATTTTTTTAATATGATTGTATATCAGTATAAAAGTAGCTGGTAGAGACCTGTAGAATTCACCTCTTCTAGTGAAAAGCTGCACAACGCCTCTAAAGAACAGGCAGCAGCTAAGATAGTTTCCAACAACTAGCATTACCGTGAATATAGACAAAATAAAAGTAAACAATCTCGCATTACTGAGAATCTAACAGAAGTTAAGCAGATTTCAAGCTACATAAACTAAAGGTAGGCGGGCCTAGGTGAAGGCAATCATTCTGACAAAATCTACTTCACAATTGGAAACTTCAACAACACTCTTTCCTGCTATTTGCAAGAGACGAGATGGAATTCAACAGAAAATACCTTACTCATGGTTCGGAAATCAAAACAAGATGTAAAATCTGATAGTCAACACTCACCTCAAGAATAAGGTCATACACCTGCAGCACAGCACTGATTGTTTCCTTTGCTGTACTTCAAGATGAAAACACCATTCCAAAATGGCTTCTTAGAAACATAAACACGCCCACTTCAATCAACTGGAATTGCGTTTGATGATTTGTCAATTTATGCTATCTGTGCAGATCTGCTGTGATCTATGTGATATGAGCGCTATTAAAATCATCCATTGCAAAATAAGAGACTTTGTTTATCTAGAACGTGATTTAAAAAATTTAGACCGGTTCAGCTCTTGAATATGTTTTCAAAGTTTTATGTCAATGACTATATTTTCGCACGCAATCACACATCGTGTTGTACAGTGATGGTGTATAGTAACTAAGTCTGGAAAACATATGTATTAAAGTGTCAAATGAGTTTCTTCTTATATAGTCATGAAAAGAACTGCAATGATGAACAGGGTATTTTTAAAGAGTTTTTACAAGGAGAGGGGCATCTTCGAATCGGAACTCTTAATTCATAGGCAATTAAAGGTAAAGGTAGTCCTGTATACTTTCGTACGTAAGGGAGTGCCTGTCAGAGAGGACACTTATCCTGAGCCATCGGCATATGAAGTAGGGTGGCCGGTTCCTTTCATCGCTGCCTTCATCTCCCCAGTGTTGCCGCCGAGTACCCATTCACTGCTGGGTGAACAGTGAGCGAGCATTCAGTCAAGGCCTTGAGTCGGGGCTGGAACAGTAGACTTTCCGCAAGAAAGGCATGCGCTTCAACCACTATGCATTAAGATACTCCAATGTTAACTGCATTAACCTGGCAGTCTGTCCCATTAACTCTACAAAATTGCTTTCTACCTACAAGACAAGACACAAACCAACGCAGCTCATCATTTCGGACCCCATACCTCTCAAGCTTTCTACAAAGAAGCGAATGATCTACGGTATCAAATGCCTTTCTAAGTTCGAAAAACGAGGCACCTACCATCTCAAGTGCAGAATACCAATCATCCTTGCTTTTTAATAGGCAAGACACAGTATAGTGGAGTGCTCTAAATCCAGAATGCTCTTGTGATAAAAGATTGTTGTCATTGAGATACTTGTATAGCTGATTAAAAGTCAATTTTTCAAAAAGCCTTGTTATAACAGGTAAAACTGAAATTGGTCTGTAATTAGATGGTTCACCTTTATCGCCTTCTTTGAAAATAGGGGTTACTCTAGCAGTTTTCCATGGCTCTGGGGTATACTGTTTCTAATTGAGATGTTCAGAAGCTGTGCAATGGACTTAGAAAAAAGGAGCAGCAAGCTTAAAGTGCACATGAAATGAAATTTTTTTCGCCTTGTGTATCACAAACAGACACAAAAAGACATATTTGATGTTTATAAGTAAATATGATCCGCGAAAGTAATTTTAAATTAGTGTTAAAGAGCGCGATATTGCCGCTAAAACGCGGCCAAAGGCACGTGATTTTTCACATGTGACGTCAGATTGTTTGTTGTACTACCGGCAAAACAATATAGGAAAATGTCGACTGCGATGGAGTTGAACCTGGGAGAAAGAAAAAGGAGGAAAATACTGTGTTGTTGGTGGCCCAAACCAACAAAGCTGCAGGAATACTAGTTACACTCCTGGTATTACGATGCATCAATTTCCGAAGGATGAAAAACTACGACAAGAGTGGGTCAGGTTTGTTAGACGGCATAGGCCCAACTACAAAGCGCAAAGCAAATATGCAGCTCTGCTCTTCTTATTTTGATGAATCCAGCTTTTCGAGGCCGATCATAGCCGGCACAAATCTCCGCTGCAGGAGAAATCTCATTCCAGGAGCTGTTCCAACAAAGAGGAGATTTTATCAGTACCAACACTTTTAGTAGTCTTCATCTGATTCACGGCCTGTGTTACATCATGTGCTGAGCTTTCACTGAATCTGAAGATCGCATCATGTGTATTGACAGTGTATTCATTATTGAGTCGGGGGTTAGGGGTATTAGGGATTTCATTTGCAAATCATTACCAATTGAACAAAAGTATTCGCTCATGGAGTTAGCAATGGGGTCCTTTTGGAGAATCTCCTTTCCATCAACATTTAAGTTATTAATGCTAGTTGATTTTGAACTTTTATTTAAGTGTTGGTTTATTACCTGCTAAGTGGCTTTCATATTTGTTGGTAATTTTTTGAGCAAAACATCGTTCTTAAGCTGTTTATTGAAGGCAATGACCTGATTTCTGACACTTCTATAGGTCATCATTAAAGACATTGAATTATTCCTAACAGCTGCTTGCTTCTGGTCTCTCCTTTGGATAAGATTTTTATGATCGGTTGAGAAATTTTTGGAAACTCTAATTTCTCGGTATGGTGCATGCTTGTTAATTAGGGAAGAGAATAAGGATGACTATTTGATGACTAGCTCGTTAATATCATTGGGTGATGGCACTACCTGTTCCCAGGGAACCTTAACAACATCGTCTAAAAAATCTTTTTCTGAGAACCTTTTCATTACTCTAGTTGTTATGATTTTACGATCACGTTTCAAGGATCCATTTAATTTACGTATGCAGTATACCAAGTAATGGTCACTCATAGAGACCCTTATGACTCCACGGTGACTTATATTATGCTCAAAGTTAGTGGCAATATGAACAATAATAGTTGTGCTCCCCAGATTTTCCCGAGTTGGCTCCTGAATTAATTGCCTGAAAGAAAAAAGATCATCAACATTTGATAGATGCATGAAATGTAGTCACTATCAATAGCTCTTTCCCAGAAATCATACTTAGTATCTTTAATAAGGATGATTTCTGTATCTCCCCTATCAAGGAAAGAGAGAGCCCTCTCAAGTAAGTCAAAAGAGCTGACGGGGTCACTTGGGGGCCTATACCAAGCTACTATTATGAATGACCTACATTTCCACGGTTTAATCTCGACGCAGATGATTTCAAGTCCATAGTCAGCTATATCCCTTCTGACAGTATAATTGAAGCGATCTCTGAGAAAAATGGCTACCCCCACACCCCTAGTTGTTCTATCTTTGCGCTCAATCCTATAACCTTCGATATCAGTAATTGGTCGGGTACATCATTGTCAACTTTGGTCTCAGTTAGGGCTAGGACTTGAAACCCAATATTAGCTAATAAAGTGTTTAAGCTCATCGTGGTGACCCCTAATTCCGTTTACATTAAGAGACGCAAATTTGAGGCCTTTATGCAAGTGCATCGGTAAATTCGGTAAATTGGGCAATATTTTCGTAAAATTTGATGAATTCTGCAATGGTTTTACACCCTGTCGCGGCTTTTTCGGTTTGAAGTTCAGTATGCATGGTGGAAAAATCAAGATTAGCAAGCTCATTTGTAATGCTTTGGCCACTCGAATAGTGTCCACATTAACAAGAGAAAACAATGTCTAGCGAATGTGTCCACTGACTAGGCCGCTCTCATAAATATTTCTTTCAAAGTGTTCTCTTCATGCCATCTTTTTTTCTTGACTTTCCAGAAATACATCACATGTAACTATTTCTACAATTAGCAAGTGAGCTCGAGGATACGGAGCTACAATGCCTTGCAAATTTACCAAGTAAAATACTAATTGAAGAAGAGCTCTTGGTTCCGGAATCGATCTCGTATCTGGCAGAATGGCTATAACAAACTTTCTTTCATTTCGGTTTGTTGTTGTATAAAACAGGGAAATCTCTATGAATTCCCAAGCAAATGTCTCCAGCTTCTGGAAAAGGAATTCATTTACAAGCACGAATTCCAAAATCTTGCAGTAATGCTACTGTTAAATATAAAAGCGATCTTTTTTGGAGAATATCCTACAGATGAAGAAAGATCGGGTCAAATTGAGACAGACATGGATAGCTGACATGGGGTTTATTATACTGAGCCAGCTAAATAGGACATGTATTTATTCTCTGACCAGAGATCAATGATGAACCTAATGTTTGCCCTACTTGTCAAAAGAGCGTTTTCTAACGTTCCAGAGGGCGTGAACTCAAAAAATTTTTCGCTTGCTTCGCTCGTGTGGTCAGAACCTGCTTCTTCTGTGTGATTGATGTCGTGAAATTGTAGCCAATAACATATACAATTTTGCACTCATTTAAAGGAAGATAAGTTTTTAGTACAGCTAGGGTACTTTCATGTGTTGTACTGTTAATTGATATACTGTTGGTTACCGATACTAGAAACAGCCAGTCCGCCACTGTTTGTACCATTCGGTAAACTTCAAAATTTCAACTACTTACACCCCCTAACAATTGTCTCTTGATCCGTTCCTGATTAGTGTTTAAAATGATTATTGCACGCTATTGCAATGAAATAGTAGGGCCACATTCTTGCAGTAAAATGGCTATGGCGAGTAAAGGGCGTGGTCATCATACAGGGCGTGGCCATCATAAAGGGCGTGGCTTGGTGTCCTATGAGAGAAAGCTACCCTCCTTGCCCTGGTTTGCTTCCGGCACGAATGGCAGAATTATTTCAGGGCTGAATTATGGAGCAATTTGTGAAATATTTTGAGAAATTAGTGCTACGTCTACCTTGCAACATTTACTGAATTCTACGTTTGCAGCTTGAAGTCAAAAACAAGCTGTATTTTGTAGCAAGATACTTCAGTTGCAAATCGCAATTGAAAATTATATAGAGTTATGAAAAGCACGCGCAGACAAGCCACTGCAGTTCTTTAAAAAGGGTAGCAGCTCTTGATTCCGAAAACAAAGTACATTCACTGAACTAAACTTCTATTCTTATCGTAAGAAAGAAGATATAAACAGATGTTTTTTGCTGTAAAGGCAGAGAAATTTATGTGGGTGAAAGGAGGCCTCCCAGGAAGCGCTGAAAACGATATTGTTCGAAGCATCTACTTGCTTGAAACATGAAAACCATACTCATAAAAGCCATAAATGCAAGTAGTAGAGAGCCGAAAGAACCAGTATACATGCTTTACGGACATTTTTAGGTCATCTAAGAAAGAGCCATGGAAAGATAGGAAGAAATCAGAGAGTGGGTGTACAAGATATGCTTGTTTGGAACGGCTTGCATGTTTCAAAGGCTCTTGATATCAAATGAATGATAAGTAGGAAGGAATGAACGAAGTAAGGTTCAGTTAGATTGGATAATTAGATTGGGAAGCTTTCCATCTTTGGCCACAGGTGCTGCGACGACACAAGACTAAACAATAAAAGTTAGCATCAACATCATACTGCAAGGTACTGAATAAAATAACAGCAAAATATGGTGGCAGTGATAAAAATGTTGATACATTTTATAGCTTCTGAAAAGTAATGGCAAATTTTGAGATTGAGGAAGATTTGGTTGAATTTCAGGATGCGAGAGAATACGCGCAAATGACAATCCTTGTTTATAGCTAGAGCATCACGAGTTGCAGCAGTGGTACTTATGAAACTAATGATCTTGTTACAACTGTGAATGTGAAAATATAAAGCTAATGTAGGGTTGTAACATTCCTCTTCTATTGCTAAGAGCGTATCTTTCCCTTCCCCTCCTTTGGCAAATACATATTTGAAATTTATCCAGCGTAAACATGTTCGATGAAGAAGGGCTCAGCTCCCCCCCCCAAAATCTTTGATAATTCTAAGCCTTCCTGAGGCCTCCTTCCACCCCACCCCTGAGTTGCAGTCAAGCTTTCATGCAGTGTCATAGCCAATAAGACTCTAGAACACGTGACATAGAGCTACGTTTTCTTTATCATAATTGGTCAATACTTTTTATCTGCCTACCAAAACCTTGATTTTGGTGGGCAAGAATGATGCATTGACTAATCATGATAAAGACGACATAATGGTCATGCCACGTGTTCCAGAGTCTTATTGAACGTAGCTTTTCACTGAACTCAAATCCAAATCATTTGATTAGGTTCTTCAATCTCTGAGTACGCCTGGGAATTTGATCAGATTAAAGTGTTGGGAGAGAAAATTTTGTTTAGATGTATATTCAGTACAACAGCAGAGCATTTTGCCAGCATGGCCATGCGTTCACTAAGGGTTAGCCAAGTCCTACATTGCATTATGGTCGCTCCTGATGCAAGTCACACCCCCATGAAAGTGTTCGGACAATTTTCAGTGAATTTTTCAGGTTCAACAGGCCACTTACCACTGAAAACTATGAATGTTGTTGAGCAAATTGACATAGGAATCGGGGATACATGGGGCACCCATTTTTCACGCATTTGTACGTGTAACGTTTTCTTAGGCAGAGCCGACACAGAACAGAAACACGTCTGAATTCTGATGCTTATTTTCAAGACTGACTATATCAATTCAAGTTACCTGTTAAGCATGCAGGATACGTAATGGTGTTAATTACTGTACATATTGAGAACCAACAGGCTAAGTATGGCATAGGGTGCAACTAATCACTTTGACCTAGGACCTTATTAACGCTACATACGTAAACTGTCCCTTATGAGCTCAAACAGTTGCCTTCTTTTGCTTTTGAGGGCGCCCCTGAACCCATGAATCCCCATTTTTTGAACGCTTCCTATGTACCTGGCTCCAGGGTTTTTTAAAGAAATATTTAGAACTGTACAAAAAATCAGCGATGCTGTGTTGAGGAATTGAATTCTAGTTGCAGAAGGGATTGAGCTCCCTTCTTTTAGCGAAAATGTGTAGAAAAATGCTACTACATCTAACAATTCAATTTCTGATTGTGTTTCACCTACCATTTCATACCTATATCTACCATCTTTACTGCTATTTACTTTCTTACAGCCATGGGCCACTAAGTAACAAACTGTTGCATTGTACAGTTTTTTTAGAACTTTATATTATGAGTGGAACTGCACGTTAAAGAAACCATGCCTAGCTCAGCATATGTTCATTGAAGTGTTGAGCTCAGTTGGATGTGACAATGTTCAGAAGTTGAGCAAAGTGAGCTGGGGGAAATAGATATTTCCCAGATATCAATGGTGTAGAAGAGAGTTGCAATTGGAGCACACCACCTCTAACTATGACTGACGGGGGAGCAGGTCTCCCCCAACTCTGTAAATTTTTGGAAATGAGAGCATAGAAGAATCATTATTCTGTTGCAAAAGCCTATTTTAAATTTAAAAAGCTGTCGAGAAATTGTTAGTTCACAAGATATGAGGGTATCAAAAATACTGGACGACATCATCAGTTTCTTATATAACTGCATGGACTAACTTCAAAGATTCTTTTAAACATACATACAAGAAATGACCCCCCTAGCTATCAAATGTGCCTCCCCTTACTATCGAGTAAGTTCTACACTACTGCCAGACATCACTACTCATTGAAATATTATACGAATAGCATTGTACGAGACTTCTGTACTTTATGAGACTTTACGAGGCTTTACGAGACTTTGCTAGACTTTTGTAAGGAAATGTTGTCCATTAATCAGTTGCAACTGGTCAATGTACTGATTGGTTTATAAAAAATTTAAATCCATTTACGCAATATATAAATAACTGCATTAAGGAAGCTATAAAGTAGCTTCTAGTAATCTTAGTAACTGCAAAGATGGTTGTTAGATAGCTAATAAAAACATATCAATTATTTTACAGGTAAGTATTAAAATGCCAATATAGAATTCTATCAGTGGCTTCTATGTATTGAAATTAAACCTATGAATCCTCAACGGCCATAAGGGATGCATAATCTTTGTAATAAACTATTCCTTTATCAGGATCAACAGCAGCTGATAGCATTTCCTCCATTTCTTCCTGAGTGAAAGGCTCACCTGGATAGTGCAACAAAGCAATAGAAAACCAAGTTAAGACACATTGTCTGAAAACACATTTTTTATAAGAATACTTAATTTTTCACTGAACCTCAATATTCTTCAATTTGTCTGATTTTCTGAGCCTAGGATTATTCTTAAATTGTTCTTAAATATTGACAGTGCAACTTCGCCTGAAAATCAAAGGAATATATTCAAATCTTTATTGATGTTTTACTTCTTCATAGAACAAAGCAAAAGCTATATAGAGCAAATAGAGCAATAAATATTATCTTATGCATAATGACAGATTTAAGATAATTTTCCTAACGTTTGTTTAGATTTTTCTTCGCTTGCTTTGTTTTAATTCGCAATGTTGAGTTAGCCTCGTTTCGAATCCCTTGGAGGAGATAAGAATAATGGCAGCTATAGAAACATGTTTTTGGAGAGGTCGTGCCCTTTTATAACATTGATAGTATCTATGTGAAGCTCAAAGTAGTATTATAACTAGAATACAAGGAAATTATTAACCTTAATGAACTTGAGTCTTGTACTACTCCTGTATTACCCCTAAACTTCAGAGACATTGAGCCTCAATATTCTTTTAAACTTGATTTTAGTGTGTATATAGGCTGCTTTACACGGGGACCTTAGAACGGCTCTATATGGAACCGCTCGACGTAGATATGGGTAGACTTCCCATTTACACGATGTCTTGCAATCTATTCACTCATGAACAGCTCCAAATTACAGTCTCTCTCTCCATTCATTAGGAAAAACAACATTCTTGACAAAGTTTTCCCACCATACACTTCGTCTTCCAAGCCTTGCCCAATATTTTCTGGCAAATTTTTTCAATTATCATCAATAATCATCAGTCGACATTCCTCTTGCGTTCTGGTGTTTGCACGACAACTTTTACGGTTTGGCTTCAAACGGGGCCTACTCTCTAGGTAGACTCTTTTGAATTGTAGTTCTGGTAAGAAAGGTTCCATCAGTTCCTGTATAAACACGAGGCCTATCTGTACCTATATTGTAGACGGGGTCTTAGTGAGACAGGCATAGTTTATCATGTACCATATAAATAAGTTGAAACTCAGAAAATGACAACCAAATCCTTTGTCCTTTGTATAGACAACTGAGCAACAATAGAATAAAGTTGATTTCTCTAAGGAGTTTCAAAAAGTAATGTTGCATAGAAACAAAGATAATATAATTGGGCAAGATATAACATTTCAGCGTGACTCATTTCCTTTCCTTAGAAAAGCAGCTGACCTGTAGATTAGTAATTCATTGTATATGGTTCTCATGATCCACCAACATCTTTATGGGAAAATAGAATTATTGTGAATGGAATTGTTAAGCATATTCACAAATGTGTATATTTCTTTTATGAAAAAATATGATTTCTTTTGTTAACAATCAAAAAGTTAGTGGCTACTAAGTAATTCCAGAAATTTTTGCTCAGAAATCAAACGAATTGGTAACCATACTGAGAAGCACTAGAGAAAGCATTAGCAATCCTAGCATTGTGTAATTATCAGAAATTTATATTCATTATCAGTGTAATTATAAGAAATTTATACAATTTTCTTGATAATGAAAATTTTAACTGAAAAACAGAACCTTCTATCGGAGAGCTTAAGCAAACATACAATAAGATGCATACACTCTTTATAGCAATACCGAAGGTTTCGCTGACCTTCAATATTCTTAAAATTCTCTGGTTTTGAGCCTAAGGTTATTCTTAAATTATTCTTAAGTACTAAAGTTGTAACTTTGCTTGAAAGTTCAAGGAATACATTAATATCTTTGTTGATGCTTTAAAAACTTTTTACACGAATACATTTTATTAGAATATTTGGGCTCAGAATCGCTAAATTCTAGGAATAAGTTAAGAATAATGCAAGGTTCGAGCTTCATCAAGGCTTAAAAACTTTTGTGTATTCAAGTTATAGAACTGTTTGCAGATTAATCATTGCACTTTCGATAAAACATTTGTTGTTCCGTTCTACTTTCATTTTGCTTTATGATGAAGTAAGACATCAACAGAACACCCTCTATAGATATGGATATAAATGGATTGTTTATTTGTCCAAAAGAAGAAACGTTTTCCAGTACACGATTGAGAATAATATATGAAAATTTTCAAGGAGTTGGCAAATTTTGAGTTGGTGCACTTAAGGTGAACTCTATCTTTTTATAAGAATAAAGTGTATGAATAATTTAAGAATAATGCAAAGCTCAAGCTTCACCAAGGCTTAAAATTTGTGCGTATTCAAGCTATAGAACTGTTTGTAGATTAATTTCTGCACTATTTATACAATATTTATTATTCTGTTCCACTTTTGTTTTGCTTCGTGATGAACGAAGACATCAAAAAAGATCTGAATATATTCTTTTGATTTTCAGACGAACTTACACCTATGACATTTAACAACAGAGAAAGAATAATCTCAGGCTCAAAACCAGAAATATTTAAACATATTAGGCTTAGCAAAAAGTTCGGTATTCTTATGAGAAATTATGTGCTTCATTATAAAACAAGACATAACTTGAACAGAGCAACAAAACATTGTATCGATAGTGAAAAAGTTCATCTGAAAATAGAAGCATTACTGAAATGCACACAAATTCTAAGCCATAATAAAGCTTGAGTGATGCAGTGTTCTGCAATGATTCTTAAATCTCAGCGCTATTGAGTCTTAATATTCTCATAAACTTAATTCTTTTACAAATTACTATTCGAACGTCATGCAACATCTTCTGTAGACGAAATAAAGAATGGTCAGACACTAAAATTTTGACACTCTAATATTCATGTTTAAATTTTTTCATTGTTTTTGTGTTTAGCACCAAGTAGCTATTGTAAACTACTTACCAAGTGGCGACGTTTACCATTGTAGTAGTTAGATCATGTATTAATTACATAAAGTTTCCGAAAAGAGTTTATCAGAATCACAAATGACGTAGGGGGCTTTAAGTGCTGGAACGCTATGAAAGCTACTTTTGCTGAGTTTCTAGTGAGATAATCCAATTTCTATAACAATACACAGAAAATAAACCACCATCTAATGCTTTTGTTGGCAAGAACAAGCATTTACAAAACAGTGAAGTCATTCTGTAGCTCTCTTCAGCTGAAGAGCACGTCAAATGAGGTAAAAGCATTCTAAAACAAGGTAAGAAAGCTCAGTTTCTCATGAAGTTACGAAAAAGCAGAGCCTACCTCCTTCTATCATCAGTTTTTGCAACTCATCCGATGTTAGGTAGCCTTTTGATTCTTGGTCCAACACCTATAAAAATTGATAGAAGTACAATGAGAAGTTGTCAAAATACTTGATCTACATTGCTATTAGCTAGAATAGCATGGGAGAGCCAGTTCAGAGAAGGAAGAACACGTTGAAAGAGCCAAAACAATTTCATGCCAATCTATAGTGTCAAGAGCATAATTTCATGCATACAAATAGTGTCAAGAGCATACTTTCAAAAGATATCATCTGTATTCCATTTTTACAAAAACCAATGGCAGGAAGGTAGGATGCTGATTACACTGGTCTGCGAAGTTTTAAAGGTCAAGCATGCGATTGCTGATTCTATGGTAGTTTACTTCGCAAAATCCAAAAATTGCACTCATTTTCTCCAATCAGGTCAAGTTTTTGAGATACAGGGTTGTAATTGAATTGTTTGCAGCCCTCATTAGTGCTATCTACTATGCTTAATTCTTCATAAAATGCTTCGTAAAAAGTAAAAATTTTATCGAACAAAGCTTAGAAAATAAAGATTACACATAAACCAGTAGCTAATCATGGATGAAGGGCCTTTTTAGTGACTTTCTCCTGTGCTGAGTAGCCACCACGTCTCGTTTCAAACACCAACAGTAGTCTGCAAGGAAGTTTACATCCCACCGGCCTTGGTAGCGTTCTTCCATGACACGAATATCGTGGTGGAAACGCTCTCCCTGTTACTCACTTAAGTCCCCGCAGTTTTGAAGGAAACAGTCTAAGTGTGAGCGTAAAAAGTGCATTTTGACAGACATGCGAGCCCCTAATT
>OLMO02000301.1:4956924-4969441 GCA_900291935.2 Cassiopea xamachana
ATGAAACTGTCTTTTGTGAAAATTCCATACACCCTTAGTCTTAAGATCATTATACACAGCTCGAGCATCTGTGGTAAGAACTACATCATGGGTAGTGATAAATAGATATCATTAAATGAATTATCAACATTATCTATCCACCATTTTAAGTCATCATATGCAGCTTTGGCTAAGGCAGTAGGACTATCAAAATCACCATAAAGACATTTTAATCCATTTATCTTTACACACTCTAAAGCTCTATAATGTAAAGGACCAAATATCACAGCAGGGAAACAACGAACAATAGAACCAATCATAGTAGACACATTTCTTATTGATGGATCTCTGGCTTTGAACAATGTTGAATAAAGGCATTTAACTTTTTGAGATTTACTTGATGAAAAAAGTGACCTTCATGGATGTTGGGTCTATGAGAAAGCCAAGATTGGTAATATACTGTTTTGGAACAAATACAGAATAAACAGGGTGGATAAAAAACCCAAATAATCCAATAATTTAATTGTTGCAACTGTAGCACTAATGCATCCATCAAAAGATCCATCCACTATGACAATATCATCAATACAACCAGACACAATGTACCCCTTTTGTCTTAAAACAGTTAATACAGGTTTCAACAATTTTTTAAATTTTATTTGTCCAGAACATAATCTATTTGGTAAACATTTAAAATTCTAAAATTACCCTTGAAACAAAAACTTTAGTAATTTTTTATCACTTTCCTGAATAGCAACAGAATAATAAGCATCTTCTATATCTATTTTACACATGTATTGATTAGATCTAATCAGCTGTAATACGTTTTCAAAAGTATCCATTTTAATATGGATATAAGGCATAAAATCATTCAACTCTTTGAAATTAAGTATCAATCTAAATGAATTACACTGGTCTGCGAAGTTTTAAATATCAAGCATGCGATTGCTGATTCTATGGTAGTTTACTTCGCAAAATCCAAAAATTGCACTCATTTTCTCCAATCAGGTCAAGTTTTTGAGATACAGGGTTGTAATTGAATTGTTTGCAGCCCTCATTAGTGCTATCTACTATGCTTAATTCTTCATAAAATGCTTCGTAAAAAGTAAAAATTTAATCGAACAAAGCTTAGAAAATAAAGATTACACATAACACAGTAGCTAATCATGGATGAAGGGCCTTTTTAGTGACTTTCTCCTGTGCTGAGTAGCCACCACGTCTCGTTTCAAACACCAACAGTAGTCTGCAAGGAAGTTTACATCACACCGGCCTTGGTAGCGTTCTTCCATGACACGAATATCGTGGTGGAAACGCTCTCCCTGTTCCTCACTTAAGTCCCCGCAGTTTTGAAGGAAACAGTCTAAGTGTGAGCGTAAAAAGTGCATTTTGACAGACATGCGAGCCCCTAATTTTTGAAAGTTTTTCAGGAGCTCATCAACTTCCTTTTCGTATTCTTCACACCGGTTCTTCCCAAGAAAGTTTGTGATAACTGATTTGAGAGAACCCCAAGCAGACAACTCAGTTGCACTCAGTGCGTCATCAAAAATTGAGTCCTTCATGAGTTCCCGTATTTGAGGCCCATCAAAAATGCCAGCCTTAAGCTTTTCCAAGCTTACCCGAGGAAACTTCTGCTGAAGGAAAGTAAAGCCGTTGCCTTTCCTGTCCATTGCCTTTGCAAAGTTCTTCATAAGTCCCAGTTTTATGTGCAAGGGTGGAAGTAATATCTTGTTTCGTTCAACAAGAGATGGAGATTTTACATTGTGCACACCAGGTTCCAATCCTTGTCTTAGCGACCATTCTTGTCTGATATAATGTTGGTCATCAGCCCGACTATCCCACAAACACAGAAAGCATGGATACTTTGCATAACCACCCTGTAGTCCTAAAACTAATCCAACAACCTTTAGGTCTCCACAGATCAACTAACCATGGTCATGGTAATTCAGGGCAGAAAGTAACTGATCCATGCTGTCATGAGTCTCTTTCATTTGCACAGAATGACCAATAGGAATAGAAGAGTATTTATTTCCATTATGAAGGAGAACTGCTTTGAGACTTTTGCTGGACGAATCAATGAAAAGCCTTCATTCCGTATTAATATAGTCATGGCCCATTGATTTCATCAAATCAGCAGTGTTGTTGCAGTAAACCAACGATAAGTCTCTCTGGGTTGTGAAGAACTGTCTGAATTCTCGTTCACGCTATCAATACCAGTAACATGTTGTTTCAGGTGCCAGCAAATTTTTCCCACAAAGACAGGAACCGAGAAGCTGCGACGATTCCTTGGAGAGGTTTAGGTCTCGTGTCAAGTCATTGAGGTCTGCTTGTGTTAGAGGTACTGGCAGGTCATTCTCTTCTGACCAGTATTCTACACCCTCTGTTCTGTCATATATGTTATCAGATTCTGATTCAGAGCTAGAGTTGATTGCAACATCTGGCTTAGGAACAGCTAGGCTAGGAACATGAGGGACTGGTCTTATGGCAGAAGGAATATCAGGATACTGAACACAATGCTTGTTCTTGCGATTGATTCCTTGAAGATTGGTCATTCAAAAATAGCAGTCTGTCACATGATCTTTACCCTCTCTCCACACCATAGGAACTGCGAATGGCATGCTTTTCCTTTTTTTTTCATTTTCCCAATCACGCAAGTTCTCAACACATGCCTTGCAGCTAACATGGGGTGCAAATGCCTTGTCCTGATCTCCAAGCTTAACTCCAAAGTAACATTGATATGCCTTCTTCACAAAAGCAGTTAATCACATTACCACATATATAGCAGAACCTGTCAGGATGATTTTTACATTTGCCATCCATTCTCTCTCGATAAAAAATCCCAAATAAAAGGACTAAATGTGTACCTTGAGATTCAAGTCGCATGGGCTGGAGTTCAGCTCTGTTATCGATCGCAATCAGACTCAATTTGTTCTAATTCTAAAATATACTTGGGAACTCAGAATTCGTCTTATGTCCTTTCTCTATCTCAACTTCAAACCAACTGATTTGAATAAAAACCTATGTGACCATTTAATCCCCACCTTTTGGCAAGCAAAATCTAAGAATAACAAGTAAATACGAATAACAGGAGGTTTATAAGTTGCCTTGCAATAATTCTGACCCACTGCGGTTCTACTACGCTCAAGTACTGCCACTTCATCAGTTCCTTTGAATCATAAATATTTACGGTGTACTTGCTTAGGTCGAACACCAAAGCAATGTATATTGAATCATTTTAGTCAAAATAGCGTACAGAAAAGGCCAAATATCTGAATGAATGACCTTCTGAAAACATATAGAAAATCAACGCATTTGCATCTTGCAATTCCCCACAAGCTCTGCTAAACAATAAATGACAACTTAGATGCAAACAAAATAATTTTCAATTTCCTAACATTAAAGAAAGATGCAGATTTAGCTTCAGTTTGAGCCTGCTCAAATTTCGTTTTCTATATAAAAAACAGAGATTACTACATTTCTCTTTTCATGAACTGAGTACTATCCAAGGGTCAAAACGTATATCAAACATATCTCAAAAACTTGACCAGACCAAAGAAAATGGATAGTATATTTGAAGTCAGCACATCAAAACATGCCAAAATCAGTTGAAAAACCTTTGACCTTGTAAAAAAAGTTTTTAAACGCAGGCCAGTGTTATCTTCATTGGGTAGAAGAAATATAGGAGAAATGAATTCCCTCTCCTCTGGAAAACTCCCTATAACAACCACCTTTATCTATCACTTTATCACTCTCTCCCTCTAAGATAACTATCTCCTTACTTGAAAAGGAACAATGACTATCATAAGTAGGTATTCCAGAATAAGTAGACTCTATTGGCAAACCAGTAACTGTGTGTAAAGTGTCAGAATCACTATTAAGAGTGTGGTAATTACTTAAGTAGTTTTTCAGAGCTCCAGCCCTAAAACATCTAATCCTATTTTCGAAATATTCAAATAAATATGGTAGAGATGCAATAAAATTATCTACATCTACTTCTGAAATGATTTTCGAATCCAATGACATTACCGAGTCTTGTAAGCCCTCTCCAAGAAAGACTGCTGTCCACGACCAATTGCAGGAGATTTTCAGGAATTCCTCTTCCCACAATTGCTACTTTGAGACCTTGGGGTAACCACATTAGAAAGACGCCTAAATTCTCTTTGGTGCTTCAGACATTTATGCCTTATAACGCCAATCAAATGCTGTAAAACTTGACGTGCAGAGTCACACAGTCTTTGAACATCTTTATTTAAAGTATGTTTCATATTTGCCCCTCTTTTATTCGACAATTTAACGCATTAGATGAAACTAAAATAATATCAAAAGCTTTAAGAACTAGATCCTTAACATCAACAGCACAGCTAAATTTCTCACTTGACATTAAAGCATCAGCAGTGAAGCAATGAGCAAAATAAGGCATACCTTATAAACATTGTATAAATCAAACTAACTACCAAATAACATCAAATTATAAGAAAGAAGAAGAAGTAATATAAGTTGATACGTGTCACTGTAATAATTTATAAATGTATAAGTGACTTAAAAACCGCTTTTACACACATTTTTGGATCAAAAAAAGGCCATCTCATTTTCATTTTCAACAACTCTATTAAGGGAGCTGTCATTTTAAATACTGGGTTCAGGGACGGAAGAATTTTTGGAGGGCAATCAAAGTTTTTTGCCTTTATTATTGGGTTACCACATAATTTTGTCAACTCATGATGTAGTTTCAAAAATTTTGATAAACTTCCTACAATAAATATCGTCTGAGGCCTTTAATTATCATTGTTGCTGTTTTTGTTGTTTTACATTATTGCATAGAAGTATCTCTTTATATCATTGGGTGTTTCAGAAAAAGAGTGGTAAGCTTCAAGTAGAAAATTGACGAAAATAGTCAGTTTTCCAGAGCCTCCATCGCGGGTCACATAGTTCTGTATGCTAAACATTTTGCTCTGTAGGGGGGGGGCATGAATTTCAGATCTTTTGAGGGGTATCAAGTAATTTTTCGACTTCTGGGTTGGGGCATCAACATATATTTGAAAATTCAGGAAAAGCCTCCACCCCCATGACAGATACTTAATGTCCACTCCCTAAGAAATTTGAGACTCAAAATGATGGCTTTCGTATAACATAGCACGTGTATGCGAAAATCGATACAGCTGATATTGTCTCGGTTGTGAACGACGACTTTATCATTCGTCGTTAGCTCGTGACGAAAGGCCGCAAATTCATTTCAATTACTTTCCATTACCCTAGAACTTAAACGCCTTTAGTTACAGTTTTTTTAATAAGAAAATCATTATTTTGCTTGAGCCTCAGTTTTCTTAACTTTTCCCGAAATCGAGCCTGAGATCTTCTTAAATTTTTCTTAACTTTTACTGAAATAAACTGGCTAGAATGGTTTAAACTATCGTTAATAATATTGTATACATGAATTTGAATTTCATCTTTAACATTTTGGATGCAATAACGACGAAATACCGATTTTTTGCCTATAAAAACACTTAAATTTGGAATTTAAGCCTCGTGATTTTCTTATGATTTTCTTAAGATTTTGACGATTTGAGCCTCATTTTCCTATAAACTGTTGTCTTAAAAAAAGTGTTTTTATACGAGCAACGCGCAAAATGCGACCTTCAGCCCGTGGATGTTTGACCTAATGGTAGCAGTAAGTGGAGCCACGTATGGTGCTAATGCAGTTATACATCATTTTCTCCTTTCCTTACTCTCATATCATAATGATAGATGATCTGCTTTCAAGTATGTGCTTACTATTATCATCAAATAATATCCCCAAATAGTACATGGGAATACTCATTTTTATCACAATAATGACATATTAACAATAATTTTATTGTTACTTTATATTCAACAATAGCCATTTTATTTAGCCATGTAAAATGTCCTCCAAGTATCATAATTTATACTCAAATTTAAGTTGCATGATGTTACACAAAAATGAACAGATGTATATCAGCATTTTTCTCACTGCCAAACACATGTATTATACATTATGTATATTTTGTAGTGAGAAAAACCATGATGTACATCTGCTTATAAGTATTTCTAGCTTGATACATATTTCACAGCAAGTGTGTTCATGCATAGTTGTATATATGTCTTTCTTGATGAATTTATTATACAAATGTAGAGGCAGGTTGATGAACTGAGTTGATAGTAAAATAGCCCTTTTCCTAGATTGTTTGCTTTTTTGCAAAACACCCCTTTTTCTGGCTTGCATGCCTTTGGATTTTGGGTGCAATTCACCCCCTTTTTCATATTCATTTGCTTTGCTTCCAATTTATATTGACTTTAGATGAAGATACAGCAAAAATACAGGATATAGGCAATCTATACTCAAATCTGTTTCATAAAAATTTGACCGTCAAACAATGGCAAGCAAATAAGCTAAGAGTTATTGATTCAAACTAGCTTTTCTTGGAAGAACTAACCAATGCATTGCAGAATGCACAGGGAGCTATTATCACAACACCAGCCTGTTAAGGGGAAAAACAAATTAAATAGCAGAGCATAATTCAACAGGCAAAGAGACAGAAAGACCTTCACCTGCGAATGTAAGAAAATCACTTAAAGAATAGGGAGCAAGCTTTTAAAACAATGTAAAAGATGTTATGCATTTACTCATAAGTGGTATTCCTTCATTGGAAGAAGTCAACAAAAGAGAAGACAAATCATCCTACAAAAGTTCTTAACATCCAGCTTCAAAAGCAAAGGAAATGATCAAAGCGAGAAAAAGAAAATTTGCAACTGAAAGATGTCAGAAAAGCTTATTTGATTGCTTTGATACTGAAGAAAAACTTGCTACAGGTGTTAGCACTGAAGTAGAATCATTAGATTATGATTGACACTTTAAACTATTTGACTGTCTAAATTATTTGTAAAATTTTGAAATATAAATAATTTTGGTTTCCTATGCCCTCCATTTTTATCAAATTGTTTGAAGCCCCTTCTTAAAATTGCATTTTGTTACATACCCCTCACACATAGTCTCTGCCACCCATGACAGTTACTTAATGACCACTCCCACGTGTTTCAAAAGTGAGTAGGAGACTTTCTTAACATTGTCTTCACTTTTACTGACTATACTGAAACAACTGCATAAAGTTGGCTAATACTTCTTGTTAATCTTGTATGCTGAAATTTGAATTCAATCTTTAGCATTTTAAATAAAATAATGACATAATATTTGATTTTTGGCAAACAAATCCATTTACTTTTTGAAATTGCACCTTATGATATTTTAAAAATTTTCTTTAAGCTTTTAGTCATTTCAGCCTCATTTTCTCATAAACTTTTTCTCAAAAAAGATTGTGTGGATGAAATGTCGCTGCATAGCACACATGGATTTAGCAAAGTCACTCAGGAAGCAGTGGTGGCTTTAGGGACCTCAGGGCCTGGGGCCTAAATCATCTGTGGGGCCCTTGTTTGAAGTACTTACATGTTTTCCTGTGACTTCTTTTCAATTGTTTCTCAGATGCGGGGCCCCTTCTGGGTTACCAAGAGTGCAGGGCCTGGGGCCCTGGCCCCCTTGGCCCCCTTGGCCCCCTAAAACTGCCATTATCGGGAAGTAACTTAAAATATGCAACATTCTAGCTACAAACTTTTGAGGAAAAGGGGGATCTGGGAGGCTGCGTCCCCTGAAAAAAATTTAGAGATCAAGTCCTTTGCTTTGATTTGGAATGCATAACCAGTAAACCAAGCTTGCTGTGGCGGTTTTCTGTGAGACAGAGTGCTTTGAGTAACGTATCTCTATCAGATATAATTCAATGTTGAACAAGCTTATAGCAGAAGAACGTGATCCTCAAAATTGATGCAAAGTTGAGAACAAATGTATATCAAAGGTGAGGCTGAAGCAATGTCATAAAATGTAATTTGGACACAGATGCATACACTTTCCAATAGCAAATTGGTAATGAAAACAATTTCCTTTTTAGCCTGGTGAAAATTGACAGCTTTGCAAGCACGGTACCACTGGAAGGACTGGGGAGCTTCACCCTCTCTCTCACTTCTATCACCAAGCGATACAAAAAAGACACGTTTTAAAGATAACAATTTTAATGACTTCCCAGCCCCACCTATTATCTAACCTTCCACTTTGTATTACACAGCATTGATGTGCATGAGAAACCACCTCAGATGTGAGATTTGGCCAAGTGCTTATGGGCTCTCAGACAATCAAAATTTATTTTGTCTTACCTATTGTCTTCTAACAGGTGTGTTTGCTCCACCCTCCCCAGAGCCCCTCAAGACTACACCCTGGTCTTTACAAACAGCATAAGAACAATTCATTTCAGAGATTTTAGAAAAATCAAGAACAGCCAGCCTGACATTTTAATTTTACTAGCATATGAGAATGTAGATACAAGATATGAATTCCAATTATTTAGTGATGAAGGATGGTCTAGGAAAGCTGAATGTTGTCTTCTATGTTAATGCATAACCACAACTGAAGTAACTTGGCATAATTTATATTGTTCGCATACTAATTTTTAGACAACCAGTACTGCTATCCAGGCCCGTAGACACTGAGGGCAGGGGACATTGCCTCCCCAATAATTAACCAAAGTTGCATACTGAGTATCAGTTTTATCAACTATGAGTTTCTCCTCCTTAGCATGAAGATCGATGATGTATAGAACTATGTCTTACTTTGCAAAAAGGGCGCTTTCCGATGTTCTAGAGAATGGTCCCTCAAAGAATTTTTCTGGAGGCAAGCCCCAGATCCCCATTTTCCACAGCATGCCTATCAAACAGTACTTTTTCGCATACATTTTTAACTATAGAAGCAGATATGTGACATATACACGCTCCCGGCTCTTTACTCGGCTTCTACATCTGTGCCCTCCCCCAAGCCAGTTCAGCTGTATACGGGAATAACTTCTATCGAATTACAAATGAACATTTATGAACGACGACTTCATTGCTCGTTGCTCGTTCATGACGAAAACTTAGCAAATTCAGCTCAATTCTTGATAAGTAAGACACCTCTCGGTTCTGGAAACTAACAGCCCATGATCAACCTAGAATCATAGAAATAGGAGGACTAGAATGAGCAGTCTATTGTTTCACTTTTGGTTTGTGCATAATACATGTGCAGAGCAAAGATGGTACCAACACGTTGGCAAACATGTTGCTAAATCGCTGAATTGCTCACTTCTTCCATTGGTCCATGAAACAAAGGATGACGTAGAGAAGGTATATCTATCCATTACGAGATTTTATTTCAGGTAGAGACTTACTTTTGCGGACTTTTATCAAGGACTAGAACAATCACAACAACAGTCAAGGTGTTATGGGACTGACAACTGGAGTTTGGAGGAGGGAGGTGAAATATTTGACATGTAATAGTTTTTTGCTGGAGTAAGGGTATTAAATCATTTATAACATCTGTTTTAAATCAAAATCTAGTATTTGTCGTATGTGAGATATATCTTGCAAGCATTGGAAATAACTTTTCTCTTAAACAGAACAGGCAAAATTGAGCAATGATGGTTTCAATTTGCCAGACATTGCAATAGCCAAATATGAAAAGTAAAAGGTAACCTAATATTTATCATAGTTTTGGCAATAAGGTATCGAGAATACGAGAATAGAAGTAACCAGTTATTAATACTTAATAGATATATTAGTGCAAAAACAGATATTAATTCATATTGATTAAATGCATAGTTTTGATGCATATATTTGAAAAGTTCCAGGGGGTGCCAAAAGCAGCTCCTAATTGCATCTTTAATAATGGAGGGCAAAATATTTCAATGTCAAAAGGTTGCTTTAAGGGTTGATATTTCTTTGACATTTATGAATGTTACTTTCTTAACTTTTAGTATCAAATAAGATATTGCAAAAGTTAGGAGTAAGGAAGAACATCTTGGATGAGAAAAACATGGCACGTTTATTAGATGTGGAGGACATTATAATCCATGATAATTATCCACATCCTTCATTAGTTAATACAAATACTGATGCCTTGCAACAGGTATTCACTACAAATGCATGTAAAAAGTTGCTGTACTACGTAAGTTATCACTTGCAATTATCATCAAGAAATTTTTTAAAATAGAATCTTTTCATGGGACATAGAGCATATTTGCATAGTATTACAAACAATTAAATTCAACTCTTTAAGATGAAAGGAGTAGTAAAATGAATGGAAATGTGTATATTGAGTGAAGTGTGAACATTTCAAGGCAGAATTAAGCTTGAAAAATTTACCATAACAAAGCAAAGCGGGCTTGCTTTGCTAATCAAGCATCCAATAAGCACAATCGTTGTCATAAGCAGTTTGCACTAACATTCTGTCGCTATAATGGCTAGGTTATGCCCAAGCAACTTATTTATGTAACCTGCAAATGATGTAAGATTAACATGAATTATAGATTATCTTTACCTTCTGACAACTTACCTGTTTACTGCTCTTGATTTTAAAGGATTTGGAATACTGTTAGGTTAAATCTAAATTACATCTTATCTTCAAGACTTCAGAGGTTCTAATTTATGCTTGTTTGTTTGCATTCAGTTGAAAAATTAAAAAAGACTAGCCATGTGCTTCTGCTCATGCTGCAATATATCTAAATATTGATATTAAAAGGGGGCAGACGATAAAACAGACGAGCTATAAAAGAAGCACGTCGATGAGGGTGACCAGTTCAAGATTGAATGCTTTTCTCAGAAAAGCTTTTATTATCAGGCAAAGAACAGATGTCAATTTCCAAGAACTACTGCTTTCCGACAGCAAAAGAATTACGACCATTTGACACAATGAGTACCGTAAATCCTCGAATCAGTTCTCTGGGAGGGGGGTTTTTCAGATTCTTAGTCTTAGTTCAGATTTTTCAGAGTCTTCAGACTCTTGCATAGGAGGCTTATTGTAGCAGAGTTGACTCAGGGGGGGCCTAAAAACTGTTCTTGTAGTGGTTATATGCAAGTGAAATGAATGTTCTACTAATAACCCTTTTTTGACGCTACAAATGCAGAAAGATGGATGCCTTTGATGGATAAGTGACTATTCATTGGCCAACAACTGACTTTGTTTTGGAAACATATAAATTACGTACAATAATGTTCAAATGACTAAACTCATTTTTCATGGATGGGGACTTATTTAAGGCGAGCTTACTACAATTTTATTACTTTATGGTGTGGGCTGATTGTGGAATTTATAGCATTCAGATTTGGTACAAATTGTAGTCTGCACCTTGAGTTTAGGCAATGGTTCTCACTAGGCTCTCTTGAGATTAGGTGTTTGCCTCTTTGGTAATTCCCGTATTTTCCCATATTTGACTATATTCTCCATTCTTCCCTGTTTACTTCCATATATAACCTTTTTTACATTTCCACCTATGGTCCCCCCTCTGCATCTTTGGAACCTGTTTGTATTGAGCCATCAATTTATTTGTTTCTCCTCACTATACCTTCTTGCTTATAATTTGTAGTATAAACAGTAAAATTAATAAACGCAACATGTACGATACTATACTACATCCATTATAAGGTATTTATAGAATATTTCGAAACAAACCTCCAATTCATTTTCATAACTTATTCAAAATCTATTTATGCATATTACATATTTACATTTATTTATCACAATATATTTGCATTCTAAAAACAGTTAAATATACAAAACAATTTTCAATACCATATTTTGCAAGTCTTTGGTTGATTATATATTCGACACAGTAAAACGAGCAAACATAACATATATATTGCTTACTATGACACTAACTTATATCCATTTTAGGATATTTTAGAATTTTCCCAAAAGAATTGCAAAGCCTTTCATTAGCTATTTTAAAAATTCCTTAAAAGGAAGTGTTCAAAAGGGCTATGGAAACCCAAACCATTCCAACTACGTCCTGTCGTCCTATTAATGCAACTGCTAAAACAGATAAGTTTATTTTCATCAACGAGCTTTCAAAATCTAATTGGGAAAATATAGGTGCAGTGTGCCTAAGTGCTATAGTACAAGGCTGTTTAGTTACAGTAAATTGAACATAAATTCGATTCTTTATATAGCAAAAGATAAAATAATTTTAAAAAGCATGATAAAATTACTAACATACCGAAACAGCAAATGTGATAAAGACAGATCTAAGACTGATCAATCTTTGGGCAAGTAAATGGAGAATGTCCTTCAATCCGGATACAAGTAAACAGGCAATTGAGGTGACCTTCTCTAAAAGGAGATGTCCACCAAATCACCCAGTTATATTTTTCAACGACATTCCGGTATTGAAAGCCCAAGAACAAAAGCACCTTGGAATTATATTAGATTCTAAATTATCTTTTGCCAGTCACATTAAAGCCGCAATTTCTAAATCCAGGCAAGGAATAGGAGTGTTGAGATTTTTCTCAAAGTATCTACCAAGACACACCCTCAATGAAATGTTTAAACTCTATGTTCGACCGCATTTAGATTATGGTGACGTTGTATGTCATATCCCACATAATATCTGCAAATTTAGTAATAGTGTTATCTTAACTAATCAAATGGAAAAGCTTGAATCTGTCCAGTACTCCG